>JAYKKI010000024.1:15960000-16092500 GCA_039881145.1 Druceiella hillmani
TCTCAAAATGGTTATTTAAAGCAATAATTAATATCCTATAATCTATATGAATAATCAAGATGATAAGTACTATGAAAAAATGGTCCGATAATTTTAATTAAATACTGTTACGTATATCTTACATTATTATTACATATATATTACTGTATTTGCAACTTTATTTGATACTGATACGTATTTCCTATATTATTATTACATATATACAGTGATATTTAATAATAATGTAAGACATACGTATCAGTATCAAATACAGTTGCAAATATAGTAATATATATGTAATAATATTCGGATATATAGTGATTCGGAAAATAATGATTTCACTTGTGTAATATTTCTTAAAACAATTTACTGAAACAAATTTTAGATAATTCTCGTACAATTCGAAATAGGAAGTATCATATTCAATATCACCATAATAACGACAATAACAAAATAATTATGTTTTACTGGACCGCACGCGGCTTTATGTTCTTTTTGATACGAAATAGTTAGTAATTTTATGATCATTAAATTTCTTTGTCATCGATCGAAATTTTTGTTAAAAATTTCAAACTTTCCCAAACTGTCATTCGTCGGAAAAGAGGATCTTACAAATTAATTTTATTTGAAATATCTATATTTTATACAAAGTGATATTAAATATTACTTAAATGTACAATTTTTGTAACAGTAACAACTTACAGAAAATGTTGCAGTTTCAAATATCATTTAGTTATTGAGATCGATTGATGTTGCTCTGCACAAATATGAAAAGAAATTTTTGACGATTGTTAAGAACATTATAGGAAAGATCTTGGGCTACAGAATACACCTGTATATAAAATTTAGACATAGAAATTAAGGGAACTCCCTTTAATCTGCTTGTTTATTTATTATTAGCAAAAAACAATTCATCAGAATGTCCGTTTGACTGACTTTGTACATTGTCTTCGCACTTAAACATCATTATCAACAATCAGGACTGTATAAGTAAGGCCCTATGATTGTTGTCTTTAATCCTTTAAAATTATTCAAAAATTATTTACAAATAAAAATGGGTCGTTAATAAACGTAACGAGCATGGTTTTTACTTTCTTATCGATTTCTAAGTTAAAAAAAAAACATTTTTTAAATTCATTCTCTGTCTTCAAATATTACTCCTTATAACTTGAAATATTCCCTTAATCTTCATGTTTAATGTCATTAGTGAAAAACCATTAATCAGAATGTCCGTTTGACTGACTTTGTATGTTGTATTCGAACTTAGACATCATTATCAACAATCAGCACTCTGTATAAGTAACGCCCTATAATTGTTGGCTTTAAAATTATTCAAAAATGGATGAAAAATAAAAATGAGTCATTAATAAACGTAACGAGTATGGTTTTTACTTTCTTATCGATTTCTGAGTTGAAAGAAAATTTTCTTTTTTTAACTTTATTCTCTTTTTTCAAATATTACTCTTTATAACTTGAACCATTGGACATTGCAAATTAAATATTATGTCGTAAATATTGGGTAAAAAGCTGACATTTATTGATAAAGTTAATTATGAAACCAATTCACGTCAATTTGTATCGCCATTTGTTTTTTATATTTAAATAGATATACCCTCTATTGTACTTTTTTATCACGTTCTCCAAAGTTTTATAAATATATAAACTAGTTCGTATGTTATCCAATCATCTTGTAATGATGGCATAATCAATTTTCTGGTTAAAGAATATAATAATACAAATTGAACTTTATGTAATGAATATTGAGTAAATATTTTGAATTTATTAATATAAAGAAAGCAAAGCCAGTTGGCGTCTTGCGATAGTTTTTATTACAATCAATATGTCTTAATTTTTATGAAAAATTAAAAATTTGCGTATTTTGTACAATCAGTTTTAAATGTTATCATAACAAACTTTTTAAAAGGTATTTGTTATTTGTTGAGCAAATTTTGAAACAGTACAAAGTACTAATTAATCAAAACAAAATAATATTTATGCTTTTGCTCACAACTCCGTGTAACGTGAGGTAACGTACGTCTAGCGCCATCTATTGCCGAAATATTTCATTCTGTTTATGACAAAAAAACATAAAAAGGGATGTAAAGAATAATATTTGCCTATATTTTTTATACTAATTGAAGGCAATTAAATTTTATCTTATTTTATATTAATAAATTTGTTTATATCAAAATGTGTAATATCTTATGGAACTCTATAAACTATGGAAAATCCTATCAAAATGCATTTATAAATAAACAGTGATAGATTTAAAAAATTGTTTTTTCTAAAATATCTTTAATTTACAGATTTATTACCACTACTCTTTTGTTACACATATAGGTGTTGTGCACATGGCTACGTGACGTTGAAATACATAATGTTGATTGCTCGCTTCGGTAAAACAAAAAATAGCGTGAAAATATATGTATACAAAACACCAAAAGTATTCTTCAATTACAATCACGTTATTACAGGTTCAAGTCCCATGGACATATCTTCACAAATAACTTCACCAAATTCGACTTGCGCCGATGGACACCACTTGTTTGTACCACCACCGCCCACGCGGCAATATAGATCGAAGTCGGTTGACATTATATTTTCTGAACTGGCCAACAACGAACCAGCCTCCGTAACCTTCGACATGACGAAGAACGAAATCATCATCACGCCCACTAAAGAAGACAAAACGGTACATTTCTCGCAAGACGAAACTTTTTCCTCAGACTCCATCTGCGGTGACGACGAGAAAGCGAATGCGGATAAGAACGTAAAATTGGAAACCGACAAGATCACCATAACGGGACCCGGAAGTTACATAAAGAAAATTATGCAGCAATTTAGTGAAAACTCATTCGATTGCGACCCAGAAACGGTTAAGAAAGGGGAAAACTCCGAAAGCCTAACGAAGAGTTCGTCTTTCCGGGAACGAGCTGATGCCTTGTGCAAGAAGTGTTTGCATTTTAAGGGTAAAGTCAACAAGTGAATTGTTTAGATTTTCTAAGTTTTCTTTTAGTTATTGAATGATAGCAATATACTTAACTACCAATTACATATGGCTAACGCATAGGAGTAAAATTGTCAAAAATACAAATGAAAAATATTGAGATATTTTCAAGAAATATTTTGACAGCTAGTCGTTAAGGAAAAGAGTATTAGGTATTTGACTAATTTTTTTTTATTTCATTAATCATAATTTCAAGGTACAAGCTGATGAAGAGTGAATTTTTTTTAAATAATCTTAAAAATTGACCAAGTAATAAAAGTTTAAATTTAACCTTTAGACAAGGACGGCAATACTGTGTTGTGAGGTCATTTTTAATATTGCACGTTATATTCTACAAGAGGAAAAGAGACAGGGGTATACCCAACTCTATCTGTATCTTCAAATTTAGAAGCCTACAACTGGCTTATTTTTCAATTTTTGAATTTTTTTTAAGACTGGTTTTTAATTAACTTATATTTCAAAAATTTACTACCGAATTTTATATGAAAAGTGTAAAATACATACTTATTGAATTTTTCGAAAATTTAAATATGTACAAAAGAATAATATTCCATTTTCTTGGAGAGGAGGGGGGGGTGTAGAGGGTGGGGAGAGAATTCTTGATATAAGGTGGGAAATACCTATTCATTTATTTGGTCGGTTGTACTAATTTCTTAAAAGGCATGCATGATCTCAAAAATATTATTTGTGTTATAAACCATTAAAGAAGATTACACTTTGAGAAAGATTATACTTTTAGGAATATTATAAAACTTTGAGGAATATTATAAGATGATAGAAAATGTAACAGAAGTCGGGAACTGACTAACAGAGCAGCGATAAAAATGTAATCGAGGTCGAAAAAACTGCTAAACGGTGCAAGATATAAAGAGGGAGATATATTTATTCATTGCTCATCCAGAATATTCACGCCGATGTACCCACGAGCCTGACGATTGATGTCGTTTGGCGAACGGTACCGAGGCGTTTTGTAACCATAGTGGGGGGGGTGCAGCATAATTAACATAACCCATAACGGGTGAAACTACGGGGCACGATAGTTAATAAATTAGTGTCGTTTGTTAGTTCTTTGACTTTTTCTGATTAAAAATATTTTCATACAGTCTTTGGTTTGATAAAAAATGATTCACTTAAAAATGGACATCATATTTAATTGTTCGGAAAACCATATTCTATAAGCATACAATAATAAACACAAGAATTGTAGCGAGATGATCCCGTTTCTAGTTGTATTCTCTTCTGAATTGTATCATAGAAACTGAGGAACACCAATTTTGATTAGGTCGAATAAATAAACTATTACCTGGATATTCTTCCTTATATTTTGTAGCTGTGCCGCCGAGTCTAGACGTAAAAACTAGGGACCCTTCCGTCATTGCAGACCTAGGGACCCTTTCGTCATTGCCTACTTCCATGACCTGGGGACCCTTCTGTCATTGCAGACCTAGGGACTCTTTCGTCATTGCAGACTTCCGTGACCAGACTTTAGCAATTTGCTGAAGAGATCACCCTGCCCTAACATGGCATATAGGAGAATTGGTGCAAAAAGTTTCTGCTTTGTCTAATCGCCCGATAATAACCTAAAAGTGATCCATGTTTGAGGAATATATTTCCTGCCTCTCATATTCAACCAATTCAATATTTAAAGCATGAGCTCCAAATTAAGAATTCCGGATGTTTAGGTGAGTGGTCCATGTCATAATATGTCAAAACAAGCTGTTTCCTATGGTTTCACTTGCATGGTATCAGTGTTTTTAGAAATAAATTATATTTCATATTTATTACCATAAAATAGGTAATTGGTTAATCAAATTTTAGAAAGATCGGCTAAATAGTTCAGCCATGAAAGTGGATCAAACAAACAGAGTGATTTTCGTAATTATTGCGTTAATTGTGATAAGTTAAAAGATATTGACATAAAAACTATATTTCTACCTCCTGGCAGTACGAAAAACTTTCATCAAAATCTTAGAAACTGAAGTCAGACATTCTACTCATGTTATGAAATACTGACATGATCTGAATTGAAATATCACTCTTAATAATTACTTAACAAAACTTCTTCTTCAATTCTACAATTCTTTGAACAATACACTTCATTTAATAATTAGAATATATTTGCGCACACGGCCCTTATCCCACTGACACCTTCTAGGGATTGACTTCTGATAAAAAGAAATCAGAGATGGTAATACTCTGTTTATAGTTTTACAGTTTATAATTATTATTTTTTTAGAATGATTCTACGAAATTTTGAGTTAATAAGACCATCTAATGATTTTTACATAAACTTTAAAGCCCCATTTCACCACCGTAAGGGCTTTATTTGCTAACCTTATCAAGGAACCTTTGTTCAAAATACCAAGTTTCTAGAGAGTTGTTTGTTGATATATCAATCATTTAGTCAGTATAGATATGCACCACTTTTTACTTAGGACTAAGTAAATAAAACTTTTTGCCAAATTTACGTATTAATCGCTTATTAGGATTTAAACTTATGAGAACCTTATACTGAAAGTCATATTCATTCATTGAATAATTTATAGTTTCACTTCAAGGCATTTCTGTCTTTCTGCAGATTGTGCAGAGCTTTTATAAAATAGGGCATAGCTTCGGCTGGTTCCGTCGCAGATCAGATGATAATTTTTAATTTCATTTAATACCTATTTCAATATAATGACTAAAAATGAATTTGTAATCTTAGTGATTGGTTAGATTTAAAACTGCAAGTTGAGTAAAATAATTTTTTTTGATATATCACACTTATTAGTCAAAATGATTTTATTAAGCCGCCGCTTAAACATCGCGATAAGAAATATGATCTTCCAGTACGTATGACATCACTATTAACTACATTTCTTGGTCATGAACTCACTAAATATTACATACAATACTAATTAAATAAAAACCAACACAGAACAAGTATAATATTCGATATAACACAAGACGACGATCTAATGCTTATTGGAATATAAAAGTAGTGATCATAAATATTATCTATACTTCGTGAAGTAGTTAATACAATTTCCAACTAAAATTTCGGTTAAAACTTCCAATAAATTTATTTTATTTTAGATTTTTCAAATCCAACCTTGAAAAATTAGGCCTAAGTTGTGGGCTCCACTTCATACTGAAAGACTTTCTCATCCATTAGATGGAATGTGCAAAAAAATTTAGTCCTCGCGTTATATGCGTACAACCTTCGCCCCCATAAATATGACGGAAAAATTATTTATATTAAATTGTTTATCATGTCGTTCGGCATCTGTATTATCAAGCGTTACAGAATGATTTAGATGTCGCAAAAGAAATGTCACTTCCAAAAACGTACCGTTTTAAGGTAACCATAAATTGAAAAAAAGTCTGTACGATTTAGATTTAATATCAATGATCCGATGGATGTTTGCGCTGTGTGGTATATTACATACAATTCATCATAAATATGACAGAATTTACAGTGAGCTGCCTGCGACCTTTACAGCATAAAAATATCCTTACCTGCTATCCTTTATAGCATAAAAAATAGGAAAGTTCTCAGATCCAGAGTGAATGTGCGATGTAACATTTTTTAATATTCTGCAATATATACTGAATCAATGAATTTTTTTAATAATGGACGATTCACAACTAAATGAAACTACGTGATGTAGCATTATTTCTACTTTATTTAAATTTTTTACCACGACCTAGATTTCGTTGTATGACAACAACCTAGGTCGTGGTAAAGAACTTAAAGAAAGTAGAAATAATACTACATCACGTAGTTCATTAGTTGTGAATAATGAATTTCTGCAAAATTAACGCCAAATATATTCAATAATGGGAGATACCAAGATAAAGTTTAGTAAGTTGCAACAGACAATTATTTTTTTGTAACAAATACGTATAATGTAGCACCATTATAAAGATCATTATAGGTGAGTGGGTTAATAAATTAAGTTTATTGGTTTTTGTCACAGAAAAAATAAACAAAATAAGCAGAATTTGTATTGAAAGGTTTTTCCGGGAACATTCAACCTCAAAAATAATTTCACGACTAAGTTAATGCGAATTAGCTGTCTTTCATAACAATGCATTCATTTTTGTCAATTCGAGTCGGATGGAATGGAATCGTGCTGTAAAAATTTATTTTTAGTAGTTCTTGTTCTTGTTTTTTGTATCTGGACACAATGATTTTCTTTTAAAGCGTTATAAACAAGCAATTGAAATGAAAATCATACTTATTAGAAAAGGAAGTGGAGAAATATTTTTACAAATTTACTCCTAATTCTATGTGTTTATAAGCTTAAGAATTTAATCTATGTTATAACAAAGCATGTGATGGTTAACATATATAATTGTATACTTGTTAGTTTTAAGATTATCTTTTATGATGTATATTGGTTATCATAATTTTAGGAACATAAGAAATTATAATCACAAAGAAAAAAAGTGAGAAGTCAGAGAATTAAAAATATGTATTCAACATGTAGTTATCCGGGAGCCCGCCGATTTAAATACTTATTCAATTAATCATGTATAATCCACCAAAATGCTTTTTTTCTTAAGTAAGTCGTCTAATTTATAAAATATTTAAAGTTTACATTTAATATGGAATCATAATTACATACCTGTATAAATAATACCAATTATACAATGTCTTATCAAATATCATGATAACAGATACAATTCATCTGTTAGGAAAACATAAAATAAAAACGTATCGATCGTTCTCAGGCCCATAAAATCCAAGAGTTTAAATAATCCTATATTATTTTTACTGGTTTAAACCACTCAGTCCGAGTGGTTTAAACTCTTCTACATAGATTAACTACGGCAATATGGCCGAATATCAGCTGTTTAAGTTTCTGTCATTCTATCGAATTACCATTTAGTAGTCACGTTATTTTAATCGTTGTTTAAAAAATTCTTTACAATATTAATGGATTGCAATATTGAAGGTGTTACATTATTAGTTAGTTGGTTTATGTTATTAGTCTTAAGAATCGTTTCCAATGCCTGTATATCGTTGAAGTCCACGACATAGCATAACCGTAGTCGAAAAATTAAAAGCGTCATTATACATTCCACATATCTCACGTTTCTGTTAAATCGTAATATAGTGCCATACCGTTGCCAGGTAATATTGTAAAAACACCAATCCTTATCTTTTGTATAACTTTCCTTTGTATAATTATCCAAAAAAGGGTTAATTAGGAAGATCAGTTTCATGCCCGCGTCGCTAATGAGGCTGTATACATTGACATGATACATTTCCATGTTAATGACTTATAATAAATTTTAAAATAAAAAATTATTTTTGGAAAAAATTGCGTTTATTTTAATCCACTCAAACCGCACCATTGGGGATGGAAATGGCGCGCTCCTGGATAATTATATGCAGTACATTTTAATTTTTAATTGTCACCTTTCAAATCTAAAATAAATATTTTTTTAAGTTTAGTGGTTTAGTTGTATTTTTTTTGAAGAACGTATTTATTTTGATTTACGAAACAGTTACAAAAATTAAAGAATTGATAACCACAAAGAGAAGAAATAAGACGTGAAGAGAAGTAAATATTTGTATATTTTATTCTTACCTTTTTAAACGTTGAAAGAATTATTTCTTTGTAACGTTTAGCTGATTTTTTTGTTGAAAAATATATTTTCTTTGATTTACGAAACAATTAAAAAAATTAAGAAATTTATAATCACAAAAAAAAATAAGACGTAAAGGGGAAAAAATGTCTATTTTAATGTTTTATGGTCCTTTTTCAAGTTTAAAATAATTATTTATTTTTAAAGTACTAACCTTTAATACTTTACAGTACCTTCAGCTGGATTATTTTGTTGAAAAATGTATTTATTTTCACCAACCAAATAAAATTAAAAAAGTTTCTTAAACTTTTAATCACGAAAAGAAAAACGAAACCTGGGAGGAGAAAAAATATATATCCATTTTAATCGATTTCAAGTTTCAAAGAATCATTTTTTTTAAGTTTCGCTGAATATTTTTATTGAAAAAATGTATTATTTTATTCACGAAACATAAAAATTTCAAAAAAATAATATGAAAACAAGCTAATTATTTTGTATTTCATAATTCGTATTTTTTAATTATTTTTCAATTAAATAATATTCCTATATTAAAAAAATACAATTACGAATAGTCGAAAAATATGATAAATACAAGTTAAAATGAATATATTTTAATTTCAAATTATTTTACGTTTTTCTTTTAAAATTTCGTTTAAAAATGATATATTGTAATATTATTTCCTACTTTTTGTTCAGAAATATGTTAACTTTTAAAAAAAAACACCATTTTACACATAAGTTGATTAGTAAGAAAGGTATTTTTATTTTTTATTCTACGAGATACCATTTTAAAAAAATTATGATCTTGTACATAATTTTTATTTTTATTTATATTTTATAAGTTTTTTGAGATCATATATTAAGTTTAGCGTATAATACTCTTATATGAATTACAAAAAGGACACTAACATTACCCAAGAATATAATTGAGACATACTCTCTTATGGAGCGTCATTTATCTCTAAATTTTCTCGCATAACTCAATTTTTATGAAGCTTTCTTTATTAGCATACATTTTCGATTTATTACTTAAAATTCTTTTAGTTTCTTTGTCTCATTTGTATTTTGCATTATATCTCATTTTATATTGAAATAATTAAATGTTATTTTATTTATAAATAGTTATAAATAATGAAATCAGACAAAAATAACAGTACTAGATATTTTACATTATTGTCTATTACCTCTTTTCTTTCAATCCTTCCGCATTTAAATGTTTTTTCTGTGACGTCATATCCGCTGCGTTGCGTCCAGATTATTATTTTACAAAACTCGGGACTATATGCGACATGTATTTTATAAAAATAATTTCTAGTTTATAATTAATCGCTTCTATTATATAACCAAATGTTGCAACAAATAGTTAATTAATATTATGTCTAAATATTGTATTATATTTTACTAATATATTCTATATTCTATATATTTAACACCAGCTTTCTCCACTTTTGACACGTGGAGTTTTTCATTTTCATTTTAACAAGATAATTCCAAACCAAATTAAATATCGTCACATATAAAAACAGTAATAGCAAAAGAAGGAAGTCAATTCGATAAACTTTTATGGCAGGCTGTGCGTTTATATATTTTCTCGGAACGTCAAACAATAGCGCGTTTTAATTCTAACGTAACGCCATCTAGCATCATCATTCGAAACAGAACACTCACAAGAAGTAATCTGTACCTTGATTTACTTACTCTTTTGATTAATTTTATAGTTTCATTCAAATATGTAATCTACCTGTTGCTGTTTGCTCAGTTGTAGTAATAACCAGTTCCGTTTGGTGCGTACATAATATGGACGAATTAAATAAAATATTTTATACAAATTCTATAATATTTTCTCCATTATTTTGTAATTAAAAAGTGTCATATAGCAAGTTTAATTATTTTTTGAAAATAATATCAAAATCAAATAATACATTCAAAAGTTGAATATATTTGGCGTTAATTTTGTAGAAATTCATTGTTCACAATTAAATGAAACTACGTGATGTAGTAATATTTCTACTTTTTTTAATTTCTTTACCACGACTTAGGTTTTGTTGTATTACATCTACAGGTGGGTAAGACAACGAAACCTAGGTCATGATAAAAAAAATTAAAGAAAGTAGAAATAACACTACATCACGTAGTTTCATTTAATTGTGAACAATGAATTTTCACAAAATTAACGCCAAATATATTCAATATTTGAAAACAGCTGGTTTGGATATATTAACAATATTGTACGGTCGACTCCGAATTAAATTTCGGAAGACGATACAGAGCATTTGGTTCAACAAAATGTGCATAAAGTGTAAAATTATACCAAGTCATATGAACATCAAAACTAGTGGAATGACTCAATATTCAAAAGTGTTAACTAAATTACTGATCGAGCTCGAACGACTTTTTTACTGTGTTCGGGAGTAAAGAATGTGTAAAATATTATGATTCTACCTTTTTCTGTTCTTTGTGGACATAGATATGACAATAACCTTAGAATATTATTATTGAACCAACAAAATACTGGTGACTGGGGACAAAATATTGGTGATGGTGACAGGGTACAGAGAGGAGACATGAAATGATATTCGAACTATTTGATAAATATCAGACTGCCTCTACCTCTGTGTTAAAAAAATTAAAATTACGTCACATTTTTTAAAATTTTAATTAATTTAAAATGTTTGTAAATGCTCTTTGAAATCTGTTAATGTTGTATTATTAAGACCATTTGTAAGGTTCCATAACAGACATGGTAAAACGAGAACTTCATGACCATAAATACAGTGTTTGTTCATTTGTCAAACCCTGTCTATGTTTTTGAATGACTCAAGAAGTCGGAATAAAATTTAGAACAGTTGTATTTAAAATATTCGTCGATTTTAAAATTTTAGTAGACCAGCAATTAGGATTTTTTTTATAAAACACCAAACAAGAACTTCTAAATGTTTTGCGGGTGTGCTTGAATATAAATTTAAGGTGGCTTATTTCCCATGTTATATGGCAGCCAAAGCATAGCTCTTGCCTCAGCCGCCTTTTAGGAAAATGATTTTTTTTAAATCTCAGAAACGGCTGGACTTAGGAAAAAAAAGCATTTTTTTAACATAAAATAATCTATAAGTTTTGGGTGAAGGATATTTTTCTAAAATAAATATTTTATTAATTACAGCTCCCTAAATATTTTTAGCCAGAGGCAAGCCTATATTTATAGATATAAAAGATCCATAAGTTGCCCTTAAACTGTAAATAAATACATATGAAACTTGTAGAAAATTTTATGTTCTAAAAACTGTTAAATATTTTTGTCCCAAATTCAGCCGTTTCTGACATATTTAATCATTCATTTTTCAATGGCAGCTGAAGCATAGAGACTCCCCCGCTGTGCCGACTGAAATTTATATTCAGAGGGGATGCACATACTATTTCCAACATTAAAATCTTTTTTGGAAGATATGCAATATTTTCTAAAAAAATATTTTAATGGGTACGCTACCCCCTGATTTTTAATCTATTTAATCAGAAAGTTAACTACAGCAAGCCATAAGCTGCAATGTTAAAAGAAAATTGTACGATAAATAATTTTAAATAAAATTTCGTGAAAATTCCAATCCCTTGTCCTTTATTTCCGATGCGGTTTATACGGTGAATTTTAAAGAAAATGTTTAAGAAAACAGAATGCGTAATATTCCCATATTTTTCGTAAATGTTAGGAAGTCGCTCTTTACATAATGAGAGAAAAATATAGAGGTACAATCATCTTGCTTATTGGAGCCGCCGTCGATAATTATTTATGCGTGGTCAGCTCAGAAGGGAGATGAACTTAGCGGGGAGCGGAAAAATTAATCGTCTGCTTCACTCGTGATCGTTCTGTTCATACAGGCGTGCATGAAAGAAACACTGATATAATAATTATTTGTATTTCCTATAGCGAAGTGATAAAAGTATCACTTTCGCTGCTTATCGCAAAAATCTACTTAGCTTTTTCAATAGAGGGTTCGTTGACACCCTTTTTGTATGACAACATAAAAACAACGCATTATCAATAAAATGAATACTTTAGTTGGCAACCATTGGTTTTGGTCAATTTCTTTCAGTTTAAAATTATTTTTGTTAATATTTTGTAAATGTTCTTGAAGTACATTTTTGAATTTGAATCTTTTGAATGAAATATTTTTTCTCTTACTAACAATACAATTATATTTTACAGATCGTCGATTGTTTACGCATACGTAATAAAAAAAATGTTCTTACCCAAGGAAAGATTTTTTCCTTGTAAAATATGGAATATATATCTTTAATTGTAAAATTTATATTATATAAGAAAAAAAATACTGCTGTGAAAACTCAATACTATGTATAATTGCATAATGCATATAACTATATTTGTATATGTAGGTTCATATAATCGTAGATATTGCAAAGAATTAAAACATTCCACGTATACATGTTGTATATAAGATAGTAAATAAATGTATAATCTCTGAAAATTTTTGTATTATTTACTAATTTCAACGAAGTCTGAAGCAAAAACATTGTTATCTTTCGCAATCTAGGGATGTACATTCATACTTTCAGTCATTCCAATATTATCAGCTATTCCAATGACGTTATACTAAAAAACATCTGTTATAAAACAAAATGCAAGCCAAATGCCAGCCGTTGTAGGACCAAGGTAGTAAATATAATTTAGTGGAAGAACATATATATACATATATATATATATATATATATATATATATATATATATATTACTTACACTTTTCGAAAGCACTATTTGTTCATAAATCGGAATAATGGATGAGGGGAAAGAAATAATTTTTTTCATATTTTCTAGTTTATTTCGAAGATATAAATGATGAAAAAAATATTTTCGAGAGCCTTATAATTAGTCCTTTTAAGCGATATCTCATATCGTGTATGGAATTTTAAATATTTTATCAAGTACTTAGTTCCATTCATCTTCTCACGGGTGGGGGGATTCCGAGAGAAACAATTACAACAGATGGGAAAATGTACAAGTAAATGATCTTATAAGGGTTCCGTTTTACATTTTGAGATATGGAATCTTAAAAACAAACAAAAATTAGATATAGCAAAATGCACACCTGGACCGTAAAGGGTTAGAGTCAAGGAAAATACGGCATATAAAAAAGATAGTTATAATGAATATAAGGCAAGGCAACAGTTTCTTTTCAATCTATTAATCCTAATAAAAGCATAATTAGTATAAGGGAAATGAACTGTTTTCAGTTTGATGTAACTTAACATTTTCGTGTTAAAAATAAAACAGGAAAATACTTCTATCGTGGAATATTTATCAATAAATATCGAGTAGTACTTATCGATCAATATCGTGGAGTATTTATCAATCAATATCGTGGATTGTTTATCAATCACTATCGTGGAGTTCTTGTCAATCAATATGGTAGAATATTTATCAATCAATATTGCCGAGTATTCATCAATAAATACCATGAAATATTCGTTAATAAATATCACCGTGTATTCGGTCACGATCCACTTACAATTTTTAGTCACGTAGTGTGTTCATTATTAAAAGATATATTTCATTGGTTGCTTCTATTTATTGTTGTTTATTATTTTGTCTTAAAAACTTGTTAATTCTAGAAAATAATTGGAATAACACTTAAACACTGGTCAGTTCTAGAAAACAATGGGAATGACACTTAAATACTTGTTAGTTCTAGAAAACAATGAGAATAACACTTAAATACTTGTTAATTATAGAAAACAACAGGAATTACACTTAAATATTTGTTAGTTTTAGAAAACAATAGGAATGACACTTAAATATTTGTTATTTCTAGAAAACAAGGGAAATAACACTTAAATACTTATTAATTCTAAAAAAGAGATGAGAACGACTGGACTTGGAATATAACAGTGAGACTGTTACGTAAGCTAAAATTCATTCAGCGAGTTATAAAATGAGCTATGAATGTTTCTCTGGAAGATCATATTCGAAATTATGCGATCAGACATGGAACTAAAGTTACTGATAAAGCTCAAGGAGTAAGCAAGTTGTAGTAACAATAGAGAAAACCGATATCAAATGGAGCAGATAATGTCCAGAGTGTGATCAACGTTTAGGCAAATGTACTGAGGGACGCCATTCAGCTAGGTGGAGTAACGATCTGCACAATATAGCGGCCAGCAATAACAAGAGAAGTGGCGAAGATCAAGCTCAATAGCGCATTAGGAAACGCATTTTTTCTCAGTGCATTGGCACGAAATTCTGACTTAGGCAGGAATTCCATTGGTGAAGGTAATGTTACATAAATTGTTTGTGATCGATTTTTTAAAATTATTTTCACTTAAACGATTTTCATAAAACTTCGCAAATGTATTCAATCCCCGCGATAATGCAAGATTCTGACGGGTGGTGGGTCTGATGCTGCTACATTGTCTACTTAAACCAATGACATTTGAGGGTCTACTGCTTTTAGATTATTGTTGTAAATCTCCAACAAAGATTTTTTAATTGCATTCCGGGTGCCAAATCCTAATTTCTGAAGCTGCAGTGATAGGGTCTGCCTGAATCATCAGACTTGACGATCTGCTGGTCTCAAATTGGTGAAGTAGGCCAAAAGAAATTACTCTTCCACTTAAGTCAAGGTTTCCTTCATAACGTGTCGATGACCATGAGGTGTTACGGTAGCTAGCGACACATTACCCAGGCCAATGTTTATAGTGTGCCGCGAACTGTGTGGCATTATGGTAATAGCAGGCTAAGTAAATGAAATTTATCAAAAAGTTATATTTCAGAACAAATTTCTTAAAAATGTTTCATTTTTTTAAGCTAAAAAAGCCAGCTTTAGACTCTCCTCCGACTTGAATATTTGTAATATAATAAAATTCTTTCTAATATTATAATATAATGAATAAAAATTTACATATATTTGACAGAAATAAATGCATCTCAAGGTTTTATTTTTGTCTGATCAAAGCCCCAAACTAAGGATCATACACAATAATTTTCCAACTTTTAATAAATCATTGCTTGTACAATAAAACTCTTTAATTTAAAAAGTATTTTTACCTTTATTGTATTTATGCAATAATCCTTGACACACCTGGATTTCACCCCTTGGTAACAAAATACATAGAATGTTATAGAGAATACTGACAGGCACAGAGCCAAAAGGTAAATAAGCCGAGCGTATACATTAGATAAAAAAATTAATTGTTTATCTGTTAAAGTAGTGCTTTTTGCGTTATTTTGTTGTGAGTGGCTTTAGAGAACCTTTTTAGTTAAATTAATGTTTTTGTTAAGTTAGGACTAGTTATTAATGAATATATTTTAAACATTTTGAGTCAGTTACTAGTTATTAATAAATATATTTTAAATATCTTGAAAAATATAAAAAAAATCCACGCAACAAGATAAAAGTAACTATAGAAAAAAGAAATGTGAGATATCGTGGGACACCCGACAAAGCGAAGCTTGTTACATTATATTTTTATATAAAATTGAATTTTTAATTATTAATTAATATAATATAGACATAGTAATAAATGATATATACTTTTACAATTAAAATAATAAAAAAATACACAAACAAAAAAAGAAAACACAAACATGTTAATTATACCAAATAACTGCCCATGTGAGAAAATCATTTCTTTTTCCTACTACATGCACATGCGTGTAGTATCAAGTACATACTTCCCTACGTTGGGACGACTATACAAAGAAACACACACATACACATATATTTAAAGTGAACAAAGGGAGGGAGACATGTAGCGCTACATGTTGCCTGTTGCATTTTACCTCTATTTTGCTCTTTCTTGTTCACTCACAGTACAACAATACGTGGCGCCCAGCCAATGGGTAGCGTTTCATCACTGCGTTCGTGATGTTTCACTTTTTCTGAGTTAGATCTCCATCCTAAACGTCCGTCAATAAACTTCGCTTTAAAAATCTAAATATACTTACGTTAGGATACGTTAAGAATAAAGAAAAACATGTCAGTAGTCGTCCAAAAGTCATAACTCGAGTCATGAAAGGTTAACGACATAATACGTTACATTCCCAATTTTAAAATTGGGAATGTAACGTATTATGTCGTTAACCTTTCTCTTGAATGATAATGATTACAAATGGATCATCCAATAGCTGATTTTTCTGAAAAAATTCGGTTTTACTTGGGTAGAAATGATGTTAATTTACACGTCATATTAAATTGACATACCATTAGTCCTCTATAAGTAGTCTTCAAGTGGGAGACATGAATTCCATTGGGATTGTAACGTATTATGTCGTTAACTTTTCTTTTAAATCATAATGATAGCAAATGGATTATACTGGAATCACTGAACTCAGTTGCATAGAAAGGACGTTAATATAGACGTTATGTCAAATGGACATGTTATTATTCCGCCACAAGTAGTCTTCAAGTACGAGACATGAATTCCATTGGGAATACAACGTATTATGTCGTTAACTTTTCTATCAAATGAGAATAATAGCATATGGATTATAATCGAATCACTCAATTCAGTTGGGTAGAAAGGATGTTAATTTAGACAGTTGTGAGTTATTTGATGTGTATTTGTTTATTAAAAATATCAAGCATATATAATATTGTCGTCTGAAATTGTAAGATATATAAAATACAAGACCTAATAAATGAAAGAAAAACTCTCCTTCTGTATTTTTTTTGCTATGTATTCTGTATTTCTGTATGTTTGCTTAGAACTAGAAATGTATTGGACAATTTTTTTGAAACATTTATAAAAAATATAAATGATTTCAAGTACCGGCTCAATTATCGTCTTATATTATCAATTAATAACATAAACATTTTTTTTACGGATTATTAAACTGAGAAGTAGATGGCGATAGGAGATTTTTACAGCGTTCGGTTTATAATTTTTAAGAATTTATTTAAATTGATAAAGGAGCCAATGGATGGTTGAAATACAAGACAAGTATTTCAATGAGTTAAAATGTCACATCAGGCAGCAGATATGTTTAGAAGGCATGAATAATGAGAATATTGCATTTTCTTGCTTTTCATATTTTAATGCAATCTTAGATCTAATGCAATCTAAGATTAATCAAGGTTGTAAAACACAACGTTGATTAGTCTTTCACGACAAGTGACTTGTTAATCCGCGAGAATGTTGCTATGATTTGTAACGATTTTAAAAATGAGTTTATTCGTCGAAAAATCGATTTCGCAAATAAAAAAAATTAATGAAATCTTCATATTTTGAAATTCAGTTAACGAATACATATTAAGATTTTTTAAAATGTAATTTTTGTATAGGCAGATAAACGATGTTCGAGCGCCATCTATTTGTGAATTTATGAAAGAAATATTATTAAAGAACGAATGTTACCTTATCAAGACCAAATTACACATTAACATTTCGTTTGTAAACACCTTAAATGGCAAATGACAAAGATTTTGACATTTAAAAAAAATATTATGCTGGAATGTATAATTAATAAATAGTGACATTTGAATAACAATCCGTAATCATTAAAATTATCGTCTATTTTTATTGTACAACAATTATTTAAATTAGACGAGATATGCGTGAAAATAAAAATAATAAAGCGAAATCTAACAAGCAAACAGTCAGTCAAAAGTGTCATTATTTATAATTGAATGTGCGACTGAATATATTACATCTAATGAATTTAATAATATTTATTGAATCAAGATAAAAATGATGTTTCGATTTTACTTTTACCTATTGAGCAATTTTCACCAATTACTAAATCTTTTAGACTTTGGTGTACAGTTTGGGTGCTAATATACAGAAACTATAAAATTAAGATGAATAAAAAAAATATTATTAAATAAATTATGTAATTTATAAAAAATTACGATTCTTTGTGCTAGATTCACCTGTAGATGAAACAAACTGAGTAAAACGTAGCCAACCCCACCTATTCGATATTGTCCGCGTTCCATTCTAATTCAAAAATATTCGTCGGAAATTAACGCCATCTGTTTTTAGTTTGATAAATTTTATTAATTATATAGTGGCGTATAGTTTAAAAAGGTCAGTTCAAAATGTCGACAGTTTGGGTGCTCTCATCTCAGAAACCATCAAATAAAGATGAATAAACAATATATTATTAAGTAAATTGTATAATTTATAGAAAATGGCGATTTTTTGTACTAGGTTCACCTGTAGAAGAAACAAACTGAGTAAACGTAGCCAACGCCACCTATTCGATATTGTCCGCGTTCCATTCTAATTCAAAAATATTCGTAGGAAATTAACGCCATATGTTTTTAGTTTGATAAATTTTATTAATTCTATAGTGGCGTATAGTTTAAAAAGGTCAGTTTAAAATGTCGACAGTTTGGGTGCTCTCATCTCAGAAACCATCAAATAAAGATGAATAAACAATATATTATTAAGTAAATTGTATAATTTATAGAAAATGGCGATTTTTTGTACTAGGTTCACCTGTAGAAGAAACAAACTGAGTAAACGTAGCCAACGCCACCTATTCGATATTGTCCGCGTTCCATTCTAATTCAAAAATATTCGTAGGAAATTAACGCCATCTGTTTTTAGTTTGATAAATTTTATTAATTCTATAGTGGCGTATAGTTTAAAAAGGTCAGTTCAAAATGTCGACAGTTTGGGTGCTCTCATCTCAGAAACCATCAAATAAAGATGAATAAACAATATATTATTAAGTAAATTGTATAATTTATAGAAAATGGCGATTTTTTGTACTAGGTTCACCTGTAGAAGAAACAAACTGAGTAAACGTAGCCAACGCCACCTATTCGATATTGTCCGCGTTCCATTCTAATTCAAAAATATTCGTAGGAAATTAACGCCATCTGTTTTTAGTTTGATAAATTTTATTAATTCTATAGTGGCGTATAGTTTAAAAAAGTCAGTTTAAAATGTCGACAGTTTGGGTGCTCTCATCTCAGAAACCATCAAATAAAGATGAATAAACAATATATTATTAAGTAAATTGTATAATTTATAGAAAATGGATAAATTGTATAATTTATAAAAAAATACGATTCTTTGTGCTAGGTTTTCCTGTAGAAGAAACAAACTGAGTAAAACGTAGCCAACGCCACCTATTCGATATTGTCCGCGTTCCATTCTAATTCAAAAATATTCGTAGGAAATTAACGCCATCTGTTTTTAGTTTGATAAATTTTATTAATTCTATAATGGCGTATAGTTTAAAAACGTCAGTTTAAAATGTCGACCGTTTAGGTGCTCTCATCTCAGAAACCATCAAATAAAGATGAATAAACAATATATTATTAAGTAAATTGTATAATTTATAAAAAAATACGATTCTTTGTGCTAGGTTCTCCTGTAGAAATACTTAATTACTTAAATTACTTACTTTAATTAATTACTAAAATTTAAATATTTCAAAATTTATTCAACCATCGACAGTCGTACAATCTGTATCCTTTTGAAAGTCATCCTTTACGTAATATCGTACAAAACTTTTGTCTTCGTCAGACGAAATATTTTTTTTATTTTGTAACAGATATTTAGATTTTTTTGCCCTCGCGCATGTATTAAATATCTCCACATATTTAGAACATTTTTAATTTTAAGGATTTTACTGACTTTTCCAAGATATATTCCGTATTATATAAATTTCGCTGGATATATCTTGATATGCTCCTGGTGTAAAATATTGAAATGGACGTGTCAATATATATATATATATATATATATATATATATATATATATATATATATATACGGTACATTTCAAATAATCCCGAGACTGTAGCCATGCGAAAGAAACAGGAAGCCCTAAAGATCTGTTTTGAAGGGAATTACTTAGTTTTATCCTCGATGCGTTGTGTCTAAACTTGAAGTAGATATACACGTCAACAAGTTTTTGTTAACGTGCTTTACTACTGTGCCAAATCGTGAATCTCTTAAAATATGAGATCCTTCGAAGAATTCTTGAATCTCAGGAATTCGTTCGAAGAATTCTTGAATCGTCCTTATACTTCTCCTATTAACTTTAAAGAAGCTTAGAAATTTATAGCTTAGAATATATATTTTTATAATCTTAACTTCAGTTGTTTCGCTGATGAGAAGGAAGAATATTTTAATTACGCTAATTAAAATTATGTAAAAAGAAAATATTTTTCAGATCTTCTCAATTAGTTTTTTCCTAACGAACCCCTGATTGACAAATGAAATTAATAAAAATGAATAAGAGGTATTGTTGGACACCCGATTGGAACAAAGTTCCTTTCGCTATATATATTAAATGAATGAAATTAAGTTTTAATCATTTTAAAAATAAAATATTTTTATTATTTTAAAATGAATGTAAACATTTATAATTTTAGTTTTAAACTGTAGCAAATGTAGTGGTCGAAATCTCACTCATTTGCGGAGCGTGTAACGTGCCATAAGGAATTTCGTTCCAAAAAAAAATCGGGTTACTTGTCTCATTCTATTAAAATTTCATATCAATATTAACCGATATACATGCGGGTTAATTTGTTTTATAACTATGCCCATTCGATATTAAGCGAATTTTGAGGAACAAAGACTTTAATGATATGGCAGACGATTTAAGCTTTTTCATAAAAAAATTCTATTGAAACTTAAAGATAAGAAATCTTTATAGGCATAAAACTGATAAAATCTAAAAATTCTAAAATAATTTTCCAGGAATGTCTCTTTTCAAGAATTAATATTCCAGAAATGTTATTTTGGTTGATTTGGATGTATTAGTTTTAATAAGAACTGCAATGAAATGTCACTTAAGTATAAGATCTCGATGAAAGTAAAGTTATCGTAAAGTTTAGAGTTAAGCTTGAGAATTTGAATTTCTTGGGATTTTTTGGTTATCACGGTTTTTTACAAATGGAACAGAATGTGGAAATTGAACTTTGTTTTTGTAATGAAAAACTGTAAACGAGTATTTTTCTATAATGCAAACAGCGTACAGTGATTAATGTTTCAGATATAGCAATATTATTGAATAATATTCGCATTTTGAAAAAAATAAGTTGAGAGCCACCAGAGGGAGATCGGTCAGATGTCGTAACAAGAAGATTGAGAAAACTTGCAATTTACTGGCCAACAATAATCGTCTAGTGCCAAAATCTTACCAGAGATTAACTCTATTAGTGTTGGCCTGTTCTCACAACTTACACGACATTCTCGATAAGAGCAAATCATCTGCAAAATTTTTGCCATGCAAATTGAAATCAGATCAAAATCGGTTCCTTTGAGTAACCATCTACCATGTTCATAGGATCTACCTCCAGCTATTCGTTTTTTTCCCAAAATCAAATCTGTATTAAAAGCTCAACAATTTGGTCATGTAGGGACCATCTAAACTGCAATTTCAAAAACTTTTTTAAAATTAAACTTTTTGGCCTTCATGATATGTTTCCACGGATGTATGGACGATCCAAAACATATATACAAGTAGGTGAACATAGAATTTATGTACACAAGAGTTAATAAAATATTTTTTAGACAAAGCAATTTTTTTTTAAATTAAAGGAGTCTGGTAACTTTTTGAATGAACTGTGTATGTGGTCATGTTCGTTTCCCCAAAATTTATTGTTTTTCTTGAATCTAACACGATTACTCGTCGTTTTGTTATATATTATCATACAGTTTTCCAAAAATAGGCTAACTGTATGGATGCATGAGCTCATATACTTACTTAATATTTATTAACTTACTTGCAGTTTTACTCAAGGTTATGCAAACGTCATCAAAAGGATTTGATAACAATCATCTTGCATTTATTAGCTCACGAGCACAGAGATCCGCGTATGTTTTATGCGTTCTGCATTTTTTTATTGTATTCCGTGTTAATGATTTTTACGAGCATAAATTCTGTGTTTTCCGTGTAATTGAAAACCAAATATTTTTTCCTCACGTACATGCATTAATGCTAAAATATATTTTTATAACCATTAAAAATGGCCGAGCGCAAATTTGTTCAGTATACCTAACGTATCTCTAAGTTAAAAGTGTGTTGTTTCTGCGATGAGAATTCAGAATTTAATTATCTTTTTAAGTGATATTTTTAAAATATTGAAAGACTGAACGTTGTGGAGTTATTCAATAGCAACATCTTATTGGTTATTCTATAGCGATTCATGAGGGGTTATTCTATGGCGACACTTGAGGGGTTATTCTATAACGATGCCGAGGGATCCTCCATAGCCATACTTAAAGGGTTTTCTATAGCGACACATGAGGGGATATTCTATAGCAATACTTCAGGGGTTATTCTACAGTGATAATCGGAGGACACTTATATAGCGACGCTGAAGGGTTATTCTATGGCGACACAAGGAGCATTACTCTACAGCGACACTTGAGGGGTTATTTTATAGCGAAATTTGAGGTTTAATAATACAGCGACACTTGAAGCGTATTTTATAATGATACTTGAGGTTATTCTATAACAACTACGAGGGTTTATTCTATACCGATACTTAGAAGTCTTATTCTATAGCTACATATGAAGGGTTAGTATCTTGAAACACTTGAGAGTTTATTGTATAGCGATATATTAGGCATTGTTCTACAGTGACAGTTGAGGTGTTACCCTATGGCGATACTTGAAGGATTGTTCTATAACGATCCATCAGCGATTATGCGACAGTGATGCTCAACGGGTTATTATTCTATAGCATTCACTAATTTAATACGCTCCTAATGAAATCTATCAATCAATTTCTATATGTGTTCTGAGGTAATATGATATCGAACCCTGTAGATGGTGACAAAATGGTAACTGTTTTTGAGGCGAAGGTGAATTTTTCGTAAATTTTTTGTCGTAAATAATTATATATTTATCACACAATTACCGACATATTGCAGGTAATCTATTCATAGAGATAAAGAGTCAAATTTTAGTTCAAACAACGAAACAATGATTCAATTAATTGAACAGAAAGGCAAAAAAAAACAATCAGATATATACACAAAATTTCACAAGAACTATAAAAAATAACAACCATATATATCTATAAATTTATTTCACTCATCATGTACAGAGGGAAACTGGAGAGTTTCGGTATAATTCGATTCCAAAGGGCGGTACAGCAAACAAGAGATGATTGCGTGAGTGCATCAAACTATCGGTTACGTAAAATGAAAGTTTCCTCAATAATGGTAAACGATGCATAGGTTTTGTTAATAGTTAGAAGATCAAAATCCTAAAAAACCTAGTATATCTAGGTGGAAATCGGTAAAAAATGAAGAAGGAAAGGAACCATGGCATCTCTTATACAAGTATCGTAGGAACCTCTTTTGTATATATTTAATCATCGAACCCTACTTAATTTTATTAGGGCTCTAAACGACTTGGAGCCACGTTTTAGAAGGTTCTACGTTAATAAAGCGTGTAGAAAGCAAATTGTGAACAGGCAATGGAATCTTTTGAATTATGTAACATGAATCAAAGTTTTTCAAAGTTTTCCGATTTTTTTCTACGTCCGCTGTATGCCCACGAAACGTCAATAGCAAAATCAAAAGTGACTCCAAAATCAACGATATCATCAAAATGATGCAGAGGTTCTGAACTTTTGTTTGCATTGACATGTAAGCCACTTGGTGCATTCTACTCAACCACACATATAAAAGGAATATGCAATAACAAATTTAATAAAAAAATCTATCAAGCACGAGTAGAACTCGCACTACGAAGGTTTCGTACATATTTAGGTAGAGACAAACATTTAAGGGTACATAGTATTTCCATGAAACTATTTAAAAATACTAATTTAGTACAACGTAAATATATTGAACTACTATATCTTTTGATAAGCGTTAATACATGGTTCATATCTAAAAAATTATGACTTCTAGAATTAGAGCTATAATTTTCTTGCTATTTTTGTATGGGCTTCTGAAACCCCATTTTTTCATAATTATATGTTTAGTAATCTCGTAAAGGGACCCCTCCTTAGTGAGAGAAATTCTCCTTAGCGAGAGTGACCACCCTTAGAGGACATTATTTTTCATCATATATTTGGTGATATAATGCCTAAAATTAACAAAAAAAAATTTTTGTTACCTTACAACTAGCCCTTTTAAACGACACCCCACAATAAATTTTAAAAAAATGCGTGTATTTATGTATACTTATTTGGCATAATACCTGAATAGTCTTATTTGGTACGAAAATAGTCAATGAAAATAAAATAATAACAGGGCTAGAGAGGTGCTCATAAATACGATCTAAATTAAATTAGATATGAAATTTTAAATAATTTATAATTTTTAATACAAATAAATATATACAAAAACTTAACCTCACTTAGAGAAATAATATTCACTATGTTATACTTATAAGCACTATTTTCATCACGAATTTTCACAATAAATAAAAACGCTTTTTTTATTATATGGACCATAGCTCAATTTAAATTAGGAACCAAAAAATGTTAGTTAAAAGAACAGACATAGCTTAGATTTGTATAAATACAAAACACGTGTTGTGTATTTACAAATACCTCAATAGCTATCGTGAATATATAATAGTATCAGTCACTACACGCATGTTTAGTGAGCAACTTCATTCTGTCGTTTTTTGTTGCATCGCGCCTAAAGAAATATAATTTCAGAAAATGGAGTACTTAGTTAAAAAAAATACTTCTGTTTATTATTATGTAACAAATATTTTGAAGTTTTGAGATATGTGATGGTTAATAGCTTCTATGTCATACGGTTTCTGCGAAAATTGGCTGCGACAGATAGACGGTCGGATATTGAATGATTTCATAAGGGTTCCATTTTTTCCTTTTAGGATACGGAACCCTAAAAATTAGACCGAGTATGTTGTTAGTCGTAAAAAGTTTTACAATTAGCATTTGGTTACATCACCACTTTTCGTTTTTTTTTAAAAATAAAGATTATATTTAAAATATATTTTAGACGTTACGTTACTGAATTCATACGGATGCGTGCAATGGGTTTACGCGTTTGTAATATTTCACTGCATTTTTAATAGCTCAATTTTTATTGATAGGTAATAGCTAGTAGACCCAAGCTGACTAAAGTAATATTCTTGAAAAATTAAGATGATATCTTTTACACCAGAATGTCCTGATATTTCCAAAATTTCATAGTTTTGACAATCGAGAGTTATTCAAGAGGCAACTTTCAGAAAACAAGTCACGACGATCTGCTTATTAAAGTTCTATTTTTAGGCACCTTATACGCAGTGCGGTTTGAAAGTTTGTGGCACCTTTTACGTATATAGTGGCGCTTTTTTGATACTCGCGAATTATTCGTGACTATTTACGGCCGACAATTCATGATGGTCTTACTAATGTTCCATTTTTAGGCACTTTTTACACTGCGGCTCTATCATAGCTAGAGCTCGAGCATATTTTACGCAGTGGCACTTTCGTAGGTTTGAAGCTCACGAGTTATTCAAGTGACTATTTTCGACAAACAAGTCATGACGATTTTACTAAAGTTCCATTTTTGAAGCACTTTTTATGCAGTGGTGCTTTGAAAGTGTGTGGTACCTTTTACGCAGTGGCGCTTACCGCATAAGGAAAAATGGTTCCTTATAATTGATTCAGAAATCATCGAACGTAGAAACTCGACATTTGTCATAGTGATAGAGTATATTAACGCACATATATCAAAATAGTAAATACTGGAAAATATTTATTTGGAAGTTTATAGGAGAAAAATAGTGTAACCGATTTTTTTTTCAATTTCACTTATCCCTATGGGATATAAATTTGTAGAAGTTTTAAAAATTCCAAATCAATTTTTTTAGAAAAAAATCATGAAAATAGGCGAGCTTCATCCTATCTACGAAGCTGTTAAAGTAAAAATTATGAAAAAACAGCGTTATTACAGGATTACTTGAAGTTTATCGGAACACTATAGCGTTGATCCTAAATTGCTGAATTTTTGAAATATCTGCAATATTTTTATACATGTAAAAGATATACTTAGCAATATATTTTCTGATAAAAATAATATAAAATTTTGCATATAGTTTTATAGAAATACTATAAAACTACTTATAACATTTTCCAAAATTTTGTAACTGCCTTGTAGAGAACTTTTTGTTACTTTAAATGTAAGGATATTATAAGATGCTAAGACATTTTTGCATCAGCTGGAATCTTTAAATTTGGCTACTGAAAAAAATGCAACTGCTCTTGCTTTGATCACATAATTTTTTTCAAAAAAGATCTTTTTGATCCCATTTCGATATTCGCCAAAATGTTGTTCATGTACTTTGTCATCACTGGTCATTGCTAAAGCAACTTTGCCATAATTCCCCAAATTACCACTGCGTAAAAGGTGCCATAAGTTCTTATAGTACCACTGTGTAAAATTTACCACAATCTCTCAAGCGCTACTACGTAAAAGGTGCCACAAACTCTCAAAGCACCACTGTGTGAAAGGTGTTACTAATTTTGAAAGTGCCACTGCGTTAAAGGTCCCACAAACTCTTAAAGCATCGCTGCGTTAAAGGTCCCACAAACTCTTAAAGCATCGCTGCGTGAAAGGTGCCACCAATTTTAAAAGTGCCACTGCATAAAAGGTGCAACAAACTCTTAAAGCATCACTGCGTGAAAGGTGCCACCAACTTTTAAAAGTGCTACTCCGTAAAAAATTCCACAAACTCTTGAAGCACCACTGCGTGAAAGGTGCCACCAATTTTAAAAGTGCCACTGCGTAAAAGATGCAACAAAATCTCAAAGATCCACTGCGGAAAACGTTCTACAAATTTCGTAAAAGTCATCGCGTAAGAGGTACGACACACTCTCAAAGCGCCATTGATGGCAAGAAAATTCTACTGTATATTGAATTTCACAGGATTTTTTGAAGTGGGAGAAACCATCACTGCTAACATTTAACAATTAATTTTTAAATCAAAATATTGACTCAATTATTCATTTTAAAAAGGGCAAAAGCTTTTCGGACCTATCAAATAATTACACAATTACGTAATGTACATGTATTGTTTTATTTAGTATCAGTTGTACCTCGCGGTTTCATTCGCATGCAATTCGGAATTGGAAGTTATTTTAATTTTTTTTTCTATAATATCTGATATATATGAATATGATCTTGGGTATAAACTACTACAAAATCTGTTCAGAGAGATAGACAAAACTTTTAAAAACAGGTTTTCTGGTAACTTTTATTATTTGTTATGACAAACCAATCACTCTTTTCAAAATATTTTCCATGTACAAAATCTAATCTGTTACAATCCTAGTAATAGTACAGACTCACTGTTCCAAAATTGTCACTAATGCCTTATTTACAAGATTATACCTGGAATAAAGTAATGACTATTTTAATTTTTAGGCATCAATTTATAAAAATTTAAGGCTTTCAAAATATCTAAAAGCTCATAGGACTCAAGTACGTTTATTTTATTTGAGGTAGGGTGCTGTCAAGGTTATTGTGACAGATTTGAGAAATACTAACGTGAGGAATAAAAACAAATACATAAAATAAGTATCATGACCATATTTTAATTATAAGTTAAGTAAATAATGCATATAAATACACACACTATATCATTAATACATATATATATATATATATATATATATATATATATATATATATATATATATATATATATATATATATATATATATATATATATATATATATTATATATATATATATATATATATATATTTATATATATTATTTTTCACGGGTCAATGTATTGTCTGGTGTAAATTTCACATGCTTGAAAGTGTAGTTTATTTTTCTGTGCTGCTACAGTTGAAAAAATCAAGTGTAACAAACAAACATGATTGATCTCATAAGAGTTTCGGTTTTCCTTACCCTATAAAACATTATGAATAGGACTTCTTTCAAGACAAGGAAGTTGCAGTGTGTTAAATATATATATATATATATATATATATATATATATATATATATATATATATATATATATAAGTATTTTGCAAACTATCAAAATTTCGAAAAGTTATGAGTCATTACGTGAAAAGCTTTTCATTTTTCGTAATGTATATGCGTTTTGTTCATTTTGCATTATAAATACAATATGACAGTAAAGATTCAATCCGCGAAATACAATAACCAGACAGTGGGTCAGGCAAGTTCAGTAAAGAAAAAATGGCGGACACTGACCGTGTATATATTTATACGAACCATTCTAGCTACTTTCGCCCTCCACTCTAAATCAAAACCTTTTCGATCTGACTTGCCAAGTTACTTAATAGTAGATAACAAGTAATATTTTTTTCTTTTTATTCAACAATTTTATTTCAGAAAACGCCAACAAAATCAAAATGGAGAGATAGTCAAGGTAAACCTTTAATAAATTTCAAAAAATCATAATAAAACGTCCCGTCGGAGTTGAAAGACATTACATACGATTATATCTACGAAGAAATCTGAAGTAATTATTTAGATTTTATAACAAATCGATTTTCTAGAATTTCCAAATTATGTCAATTAATGTGAATAAATGTTTTTATTTATTAGAACTAATTTCAAATTAGTTTCTGTTTTCAGTGATTGCATTTTAAAACAATTACTCTTCAAAGTTACTATCGATTGTTTACAACTTTGTTCATTTTAATGAATATAAAAAAGTCGTTTTTATTTATTATACATAACTTACCCCACCAGTAAATTTAATAAGAGAAAAATGTCGCAAATGATTAGATAGCCAAATGGAAAAATAAAGTCTCGCTGAAAATAAGCAGTGCGGCACAAGATAGCTATAACGTTATGGAAATAATATTTTAACAGTTCTCGTTGTAAATATTGTTTAAGTAATTGTTTTGTTTTTTAGAATTGCATTTTAATTTGGTTTGATAAATTCTTTTTAATGTCGTTATTAAAATTGTAGTTGATATTTTAAGAGCCAGATAAGACTTACTTAACAGTGTAGTCCAAGGAAAAGTATATACAATTAAGAAAGTCGTTAAAAACAAAATCCCAAAAATACAATAACGTTACATTTAACTATAGTATGTTCAATATTATGTATTAATATTCACTTAAAGAATTCGTTTTTATTTGTTGTAATAACTTACCCCAACAGTAAATTTAATAAGAGACTTTTAAGTGATGCCAGCAGAAGCAAATAAAAAAAATATGCTGAAACCAAACCGACAAACGGAAATTGTATTTTTTTTATACGCAGAAAAACAACACAAAATTCTTAGAAATGGTTTCATTTTTTTGCTTTGTCAAAGACAACTATCAGTGATATCTGTCCCCACGCGTCTGCCGGCGTTAGAGTCGCTTGCTCGGTCATGTTCCGTCCCCCGCGTACTGCAATTTTATGGAATAATATCTTCTATTAATGATACTTTATTTCTTTTATCCTTCAAAACACACATTTATATGAGTTTCTCACCGAAGAAACAAGTAAACCTTAATATAGTCTTCTCAATATTTTAAGATTTTGCAATGGCTTACTCGTATGATTATATTTGAGTGCAATCCCGAAACATTACAAAAAAATGATCTATGAGAAAATTATAGGATTTTGTGGTAAAATACATTTTATTGCAAACACTTCATTTTATCCCTCAAGGGACACATTATTCTGAGTTCTTTGTAGAAGAAAAAAAAAAGGTTTTACCAAAATGTTTTATCTTATTATTTTATTAAGATTCCAAGATTTCGCAAAGACTTATGATCACATTCGAGTGCAATACCAAAACATTACAAAAGAATGATCGACAAGAAATTTATGCAATTTTATAGAATAATACATTTTGTTATTTATACTTTATTTTATTTCTCAAGAGACAAATTTATCTGATTTCTTTGGAAAAGAAATAAGAAGCCCTTATGACAATATCTTGTTATTGTTTCAAATCATTTCAACATTATAAAACGCCAAATGGGTTTGTCTTTCTCATTTAATAAATCCCATAATAACGTATATATCAAATTCTATATAAGAAGATATATAGCGGGATACCATTTTTAAATTTCTAGTCGTAAATCTGGCCGAGTTATAACTTCGATCGTCTTTTGTTTTCAAGAAGAGCAGCGGTCATCCTGCTTCGGCGCGGATGTAAATTGGGTTCGCTTAAACAGAGTATAGCATGAATCCTCTCAAGCGTGTAATACATAGAGGCTTTTTATCGCACATCATCTCCACGGCAGTCGCCAGCAACCTTTTGATACCAGCGTTTGTTTGAACAAATATTTGGTTTATATTATGAAGAAAATGAAATGTGATACTATTTTGCCATGTACAAAATTAGATTATATTATTTTGCTATATATAAAACAAAATATTAAGGTTCGGGATATAAAAAACGCTGCACTAGCTTTTGATTGTTCATACTTATATTCGTTTAATAATTTGGTTATCAATCTTCATCCATATTACGATTGAGATGCGTAAGACAATTGAATCATGTAAGATACTAAACAACGCGTAAAAAATAATTAAATCTTAAAACACATTTATGTATTTACTGTTCTCTGTGATATTGTAACCAGAGCTTCAGTTGATGTGCCGAAAAACATGGAACACATAGAGAAGTTTTGAAGTGAGGAGGGCGAAAAGAATTGGGAAGATGTGAGGGAAGTTGAGGTCAGGTAACCCGAGGAGAGAGTGCGGAGATTGGTTGTTCGACAGACAGAGCTAGCGCAAGTTCCCAAGAGACATATAGTGCACATATCTGTGGAGAGTATTAATATGGCCATTATACGAATTACATCCAAATAAATTGTTCTACCATTTAAACTTTGTTTGCCTTTAATAGTAATATATTTAAAAAGTTCAGGTCTAAAGACTTCTTTGTTCAAGACCTCGGGTTAAAATTTGAAAGCTTACTCGGCCTGCTTAATCCCAAGCTCCACTTTACCTTTTGCAAAAATCCTTTACTGTCCAAGCAGTAAAACTTTGGAATCAACAGGATCCTGCCACTAAGAAAATATCCTCGATAAATGTCTTCCAGGATTGATAGAATAAGTTCTACTTTTCCTAAAATCGTCCATTTCTGTGCTCTCGTCCTTGTCTTCTTCTATCCTAACTCTTGACAATATATATATATATATATATATATATATATATATATATATATATATATATATATTCTAATTTTTTATCTAGTGTAGTGAAGCCATTTTTGTTTGCAGTAGTGAAATTTTGACACATTATTTTTAACAACGACTTTGTTTTCGACTATGTTTTTGTTTTCTCATACCCATACTCTTCTTGTCTTATTGTGTCATGTTTATCTATCTCTCTCGGATGCTATCTAAGTGCCTATTTTCCGTCCTTGGTGTGAAAGATTCGTTACATTCAGACGTCACAAAACGTTGCATGAAGAATGTTGCAATCTTCATATTTTACTCTCATCGAGTCCAAAGAAATTTCACTTCAAAATATTCGTTTCGATAAAATAATTTTAAAAAAATAATTACTTCATTACTTTATTAGATTTGAGGAAAATTACACTTTAATTATTTTGTTGTAATATATTTTTTTTTGTATTTGGTTTTTTATTTTACGTATTTATCGAAACCATCCTATCGTATACAATACAACGTACTATGATTGCATTAGTACTTTCAATTAAAATTGCATGAATTAAGTTGCATGGATAATTACAGAAGATGCACACAACTATGAAACCTATTTATCTGTGTTTCGAAACGCATTCGAAGAGCTTTTTATTTACATGAATATTATTTTCTTTGCTTGACTTGAAATTTATTTCAAACATAATAATTAACATTTATATTCTTACGTTAGCTACTTGTTGATTTTTTGTAATAAAAATTTAAAAAAAAAAACTTTTGGTAATTTTTATTGATTATACAGGGAAAAGAGATGATAAATTTATTGGGGTTCTAAAACTCACGAATTTCTTAACGAGTTAAAAAGTAACAACAATGTCATTACGCACACTTTAATTCCTCCTATTGTTTTGCTTGAGTTCCCAAAAGTTTTGGAAGGAATATGGCTTAATGGTTCACGGAGTCCATGAAATTGTATTTCTGCCACTAAAACTCTGAAATAATAATCACCAACCTACATATTAGGTATATTTGGTTATTTACAATGCCCTTTTTTAAGTTAACATAATGAGAAAAATAAAATCAAATCAAATTTTTCTACCAGGAAAAGTCAAAAAAAATCTAGCTTTTTCTGCATAAAAGCTACCTACACCTGCCGAGAGCTACGGCGCTGTAGATGAAAAACTAACAAAGTTCAAGGGGTCAACGCCTATTCAACAGTCCAAAAAATCACCACACAGCATCTTCAATCTCGCGAATTCGACGCGAATAAACGTTGCGACCAAACAATATGCTATTAGATATCCGCTCTAACTCGGTGAGCGTTCTGGAGATCTTATCTCTGAAGAGTCTGAGGCAGATGATTCCACGGGTAGACATTGTCGGCGCTTACGTCATTTCATATTTGGTTCTCACAGTCTTACTTCGAATCTTTCTCAAGTGATAATTAGCCATTTCCTAATGCTGATTATTTTTATGTTTCGATATCGGGGTCTTGTGAAAGTGGAATCTGAAGATCTCATCATAACTAGACATATAGACAAAGATCTAAGTAAATAATGAAAGTGTTTTACAGCGTACGAAAAGAGCAGGTTGTAAATTAATCATACAGATAAGTCGTCAGATCATATATAAATACAAGAAATATTTGCAGTTATGTAAGTTTTCATATAATTTGCAATTGCTTCCGATTTCACTCAAGTTTTTAGAATGGTTGGGTTGAAAATTGGTTACATAGAAATTAATAAAAAAAAACATAATATAAAGGAAGAAATGGTCATAAGCACACGCATTGAGTTTTTAGATTGGTTCACGTTTAATTTTAGTTGAAAGGGATTATGGGGATTATATATCGAAGGGATATGCGCACTCAAAATAACTACCGCATTTTAAATGAATTATCTGCTGATCTCCAAATTATATTTTTCGAAATTCTTTTACGAAAATGGGTTACATAGTATTTAATAAAAAAAAACAAAATATAAAGGAAGAAATATTGATGTGTGCTTATGACCTCACGATAGAAGCGAAAACTAAAATAAGAAATAAAATATTATGTGCGTATAACGAGTATATTAAAATATTCTCAAAAAAAATATAAAACACAAAATGTACACAAAATATATAAATATATTAAACACAAAATGTATAAAACACAAAATATACGCATATTACGTTATACTCAAAGAAAGTACTAATCAAAAATAAAACGTGATTCTTGAAAAGATGCACTCCATGTTAGACGGTAAACTCGCTCGGCCAATACCGAAGGAAGCCGAGTTTACCCGAACAATGAACTCGCTTGGCCGATACCGAAAGGAACCAAGTTTACCCGATTCAGCTTTACCGACTCAAGCGTGACGGCTTAATTTCGCTTACTGCTCAGAAAAGTGCGCATTGTGCGTCTAAAGAACTTTTTACCTAAATAAAAAAAACAAATTTTGTAATAAAAATCGAAGTTAAACTTTATAAAGGAGCAAAAGTTTGAGACCGAAAGCAAGTTAAGTTTGATAGAAAGAGAGACTTTAAAAATATACTATTAAAATGGGTATTCAAATTATGACGACTAATAGCTAAATTTAATTATTAGTGTCTGCAAAGTTTCCTTTCCACAATCTGCTTTTACACTGGAGTTCTCATTGGCCTCGAGGCTCAATGCTTTCGTATCTCAAGTTATCAATTTATAGAAGACTTCAACAAGACAATCTTGTACTTCAAGTTTATCAATGTATAGAAGACTTACAACAGCTCTGTCATCATAGCCGCAAATCTGGAGTCTACCGATTCTTTTATCAAACGTGAGACATCATCAAGGGTGCTTAGATGATTTACAGTACCCCTGTTATTGCAGTCATGTATCTGGCATCCACCGATTATATTATCAGACTTGGGGTCAATGGGATCATAGCAAGTTCTTCGACAAGCCATCGACTTGACTAGCATGATGAAACACCCATGTGACTAGTAAGGAAACAATTATGGCTGTCTAAACCAATTAAATAATGTTAACTTCTATCGGGGACAATCAGACATATTTTTCACCTAGTTATTCAAAAGTGCTCGTTGTTCAGGTTATGCAAAGTAAGTTTCTTTCTAATCTTTGGAATCTAAAAAAATAAAAACAAGCCTATTTTGCTTGTTTATACATTTTACATTTTTTTTCTGCGCAGACATTGTTTTTTAGGAATTTAGTTATGCAGGTGATATAAATTTCTCAGAATATTATCAAGTAATTAGAAAATATTGGTACTTATCAATATTTATCGAAAGGTTTGAGCTCTTAACTTATGAATATCACGAATATATACCATAGAACGTAGCAAAAAATATTAAATAGTATCACCTGACAATTCTTGAAACAAATATGATCAGTAATATATAAAGTTATTAGGTAAAAAATTAATCATCTAACTGCCAATGAAATTAAAAGTGAAATTGTTTAACTCGTAAAACTAACAAATTAATAGTGGTTAATAAAAAAAATAGAGTATTACCACTATTAAAAAAAACAAACGCTGAAACAACACAAAATTCAATAAAATTATAATTATTAAATACATGGGAAATACCAGAAGCGTAGAAGCTTGATCTAAAACTATAAACTAATTACGAAAGAAATTCCATCATTTAGAAACACACTAATTACTAATATAGCTTAAAATATTGAATATACACAGGTAGTCTACTAAAGTAATCCAAAAAAATTGTGCTAAATATTTTTGAATATTTACCCTTTCATAAAGATTTCATGACTATTTTTTTTCAAAATTTTGCTTTCAAAAGATACCCTCTCCTCTCTTCTTCGTAATGTTGGAGTCAAAATTATGAAAAAATGGAACTATTAGAAATGTATGTAAAGTTTACCGGAAACCTATATCAATGATTTTAAATTTTAGAATTTTTGAGAAATTTGCGATATTTTTAAATTATGATTATTTATAAATTACTAGATATAAATTCACTAGTATATCCTCGTCACTATAAAATGGCTGCCGGCATTACACAAGTTTGAAGTTTCAGTCAGGTAATGTATCTTACGTTACCATAATACCGGAAATAAAATGTTAATTATTGTTTATATTTAATTATTTCCACGATTTTATATGTGCACATCCCAATCTTACCTTTTTGGTAAATTTTTTAAGATTATACTCTTATTAACCTCTCTAAATATAATAAACTAAAATGAAATATAAGTTAATCAAAAAAAATATAAGTGAAAAAAAAATAAAAACCAGTCTTGAAAAAAATTCAAAAATTTATTGAAAAATAAGCCAGTCACACACAGGCTTCTAAATTTGAAGATACGGATAGAGTTGGGTATATCCCTGTCTCTTTTCGTCTTGTAGAATATAATGTGCAATATTAAAAATGACCTCACAACACAGTATTGCCGTCCTTATCTAAGGATTAAATTTAAACTTTTATAACTCGATCAATTTTTAAGATTATGGAAAAAAATTTTCACTCTTCATCAGCTTGTACCTTGAAATTACGATTAATGAAAAAAATTAGTCAAATACCCAATTATTATTTTTCAGTAAAACCAAAAAACGAGAATTGTAAAATTCGTGTCTGTAATTCATTCGTTTTGAAAAAATAACACCATGACAGACTACCAGATTGACAGATGTGTAGACATTGTTATGAGATTAATAAAATATTGTTAGCAGCCTTAGGATACGAAACCTTAAGAACAATTGAGGTTTTAATTACAGTAATTAATAAATTAATTATTGTCTTACTGAAACACCTGAAGAAGTATAAAAAAATTAAATAGATAAAAAAAATTATATAAATAAAAAAAATTAACTAGATAAAAAAAATTAAATAGATAAAAAAATTAAATAGATAAAAAAAAATTAAATAGATAAAAAAAAATTAAATAGATAAAAAAAAATTAAATAGATAAAAAAAATTAAATAGATAAAAAAAATTAAATAGATAAACAAAAATTAAATAGATAAAAAAAATTAAATAGATAAAAAAAAATTAAATAGATAAAAAAAAATTAAATAGATAAAAAAAAATTAAATAGATAAAACAAATTAAATAGATAAAAAAATTATATAGATAAAAAAAAATTAAATAGATAAAAAAACATTAAATAGATAAAAAAAATTAAAAAAATATTCTGACACTGGAAGCTATAAATTTATAATATTTTATCAACATACACGTAAGTACAAAAGTATTATTTACACAAATGTCAATATAAACAAAAATAACCCTGTCAAGTACAAGTAGATCTCGCATTACGAGCAGTTCTGTATACGTTAGCTACTTTTAAGTATATATATCGCCTACTATATCTTTCAGAGGAGTTTTTGGCAAAATTTTTCAAAAATTCTACGATCTAATAATTATAACATTTTTTAAAAATATAATAACTATAGCATTCCTGTTCTACTTAAATGTTACCAACACTGATTCTTTCTCCATTTTTGGTTCAATATTTTTGGAAATCAGCAGTTTAAAAGCAATATATTTTTTAACAAAAAATTTAAAATTAATTCAAATGATACTCCACATGATGTATAGACAAAAAAAAATTTAGAGTACATTTTTACCTTCTCTTATATGCTACCACTTAAAAAAAGTTGGCTAGTGCAAAATATGTCATCCCATAGTTTCTGAGAAAAGTAGCTATAACCGACCAACAGACAGACATGTAATCTTATAAGGGTTCCGTTTTTCCATTTACTGGAAACGGGAAGAAAATTATCATCGGAGTTCAATTCAATTCGAATAAAGTTACACTAGTGAGACTTAAGCTATCTTTCATAGAAATTATGAGAGTCCCAATGGTAACAAAAAGTCACCTGAATAATGTATCCTACAAAGTTAAGTCATCATAATATGTATGTATGCTCTGTGCCGTACACTATATTTCTAAGATATAACGACCGTCTTTAAAATTCCTACAAACAAAAAAGTTTTTCACAAAGTAAAAGTAACAAGAAGCAACGCTCTATTATTGTTAAAATAATGAACTAATATCAGCAATTAAACCGTAATTAAACAATAATTAAATGCAGCGAGACTGTTATTAAAACACGTCGTTAATTATGTACGTGTTAGCGGATGGATAGCGAAGTCTTGACCCTGAGTTTGCATGGAATAAAGGTTTCTTCGCGAAACACGAGAGGTTGTTGATTGTTGATATGTACAATACGCGACTTCCGGGGTATTTGACCTGACTGCGGAGGCAGGGCTGTCCCCGGTGAGAAATGGTTATTTTTTTATTTGTATTGAAAGAAGGAATCCTTAGAGCGTCAGCATGTCCATCCGTTCACCTGTCTGTCACGGTCCCACAGTTTTTATCATTTTAGATCTGTGTGTATTACATTTTGCAGATATATGTTTTATATGAATATCTCAATAAATATGTAGTAATAGTATTTATTGAGATATCTATATAAGTAGTAGTATTTCATACCTCAGAATTTAAAAAACAGAACCCTTTTATGACCACTTTGTCGTCTGTATGTCTATCAAGACTCTTATTCTCAGGAAAATGCAGCGAAAGCAAGTTGAAATTAATATCAAGCTTCTAGCTCAATATATTAAAACTATACGGTTTAATAATATTAATAAAAATCAATTTAAATGAATGCCAAACAAAATGTTTTGTTTCCGGTTTACGTTTTCTTTTATACGTTTATAAAGTACTGCCTTGCTGCGAATAAGTTTTACGATACTGATGGTACGTTACGAAATATTCACGACATGATTCCTACCCGCATTGACCCCGCACCCCGAACAGTGTATTTAATCAACTTCTTGGTAATATTCCTGATGCGGGTTGTGTCTTTTTGGAGTTACCGATTGACAGGACTTTATTATACCTCTGTCCTGATCTTAATAATGTCCTATGGCATCATTGAAGGGTGTGCTGTATAGCTTTCGTACATGGTGAAATCATCCAGCTAGAAAACGATCTCTCGGTCTCTTTCGTCCCATTTTGCCTACTAGCAATAACTTTTTCAGGCTACCTTTTTCGACTCGAGACAAGTGGTCAAAGTGTGTGGATATTCTTTGTAGGCAGATGGTGAACAGTCTTGTTTTTACTTTCAGCTCCTTGAGTACAGTCAAAATTAGTTCGTTTAGCAGTTCAGTTTCAATGCCACCACCTTTAATAATTTATGGACACGAATAATGTTAAATGATTTTTAAGCATTCTACCAGAACTTTTAATTAAAATCACTCAACTTGCATTCAATATTTGAAGAGATGCAGGCAACTACGAAAACTCATTTTTGCGCTTTTCTGACACGCACTTTGTTGGTTTTATTTTGGAACGTTTTACAGTTGATTTAGTTTATTTTAAGTCACACTTTTAATATAACTACAACTAATTTATTTAGGTCAAATGCACGATGTTAACTTTATTACTTTGCCCAATTTAATAATTTTTCATGACACTTTTCACGTTATTCGTTATGAAGTTTATTTTAGCCGTTTTTACTTTTATTTATATAACTAGCAGTTTTTCCACAATTTCATCTGCGTCTATTTATCTTAATTATGTTACTTTTCTCCGTGCAGTTATTAAACGTCTTCGCTCCATTCGCCAAACGATATCTTTTGTCAGGGTCGGAGGTATATCGGCAAGAATATTTGGAAAAATCAGTCAGGGAATAAGCCAGTCTCTCTCAACATCGTACTATTTAAACAGTGTTTCTAGATTTCTTGATAGGTTTTGATAACACTACTCTGCCTTCATAAATTGTAGCATAATGATACATAACCCACAATCCTCCTCAAAGTATGAGCTTTTTTTACCACCAACAACATTAAAGCGAACAAATAAATAAACAAACAAACTATATCGTTTTATATATCGATGTATATTTAAAATTAGCTATATGAATTAAATTTTAAACAGTGATGTTTATTCGAATAAACTATTACTCTAAATACATTCCTACACCATTCGTATTACTTTCGTTACATATTTTTGTAACGTAGACTGAACTGATTTATACCCTATTACTCAAGAAGTTTTGCATTTAAGAATGAAAATAGGCCAAGCACGAGTCGGACTCGCGTACCGAGATTAATTATTAACGGGTTTAATTTTAAGGCTCACAGACAATGAATTGATTTTAATCCGTAGTTGTTTATAATGAAAAATTTGTAAAGGTTTTTGTACGGTTATCGAAAAAACTATAAGTTTTAGATTTTTCGTTTATTCCTGCAAAGATTAAGCGATTCTTTTTGTGAAAATTATTTCAGATTTTTAGCCCTTCAATTTTGGAGATAATGTCAAATTGAATTTAAATTAAAAAATATACTAGAAATGTATAATTAAAAGAAAAAATACAATAACACATACGTGTTACATTAAACTACTCTTAATTAAAATATTAAACACTAACTTTAAATACTTGAAATATTACACTGATTAAATACAACAACATACGCGTGTTATATTATATTATGCTCAAATAAAATATTAATCAAAACTAAAATATAATTTTTTAAACTATGCACTTCAGCTTAGACAGTGAACTCACTCGGCCGATGCCGAAAGGAGCCGAGTTTACCCAATCCAGTGTCACTGACTAGAGCGTGATGGCTCATTTTCGTTCACATGCTCCGAAAGTGTGCGTATGGTGCGCCTAAAGACATTTTCACGTCAATAAATATCATTTTAGAATGTTTTAAGAATTATTTTTCATGCTCATTTTTGTCCCTAGATTCTTTCATTAGTAAAAAGGCCAAAATAAAAAAAAACGAAAATGTTTTCCTTATTTTGATCAGGAAATAAACATTTTTGGTGTTTTGACACTAAATATAGACAAACAATTTATCTAACTATGCTAAATTTCGAGTTTCTGTCAAGTGTAGTTTCTAAGAGAAACAGTTGAGAAAATATTTACGAAGAAAGGAAATAAACATTTCTAAAATGTTATGCCATACATTTTCTGGGTATGACAGCACACGACGCTTTTTAACTTTGGTGATCATGCACAAGAAAATCAACGCACAAAAACACATACACATTTCTTATCACAAAAACGATCCCCAATAAGACTTCGAACATATCGTGTATGTGTATGTATTAGTCACAAAATGCAACCTATTTAAAGCGTTTAAAGCGTTTTTTCTATTTAATTACATAAAATATATCTTTACCGACAAAAAAGAATGTAACGAAAAGTTTAGCCAAGCGAATGATTTTTCCCACAAAGATAGGCCTTTTGGGTAGAACTGATAGCGCGATCAAAGTTTAGGTGAAAATTATAGTAATGCTACAAATGAGTATAAACAAGTTTTTGAAAAAAAATGGAACAAAAAATATTTCTTTTCTTTGTACGTCCATGGTTCCTCCTTGATGAATAATACAAAGATACCTACTTAGCATAAAGCACGAAGCTAAATAGAACATATTAACTTCCATATAACTAAATATTTTAATGAAGTTAATAACTACATATTAATTACATCATTTATCCTGCAATTTTATTCTCTCTTGATAAATAAGAAAGGAAGAGTTACTTCGTTCGTCTCAATGTATTTTTAATGTATATATATATATATATATATATATATATATATATATATATATATATACGACAAAAATCAGGAATATCAATCAACGCATCTTAGTGCTACTGTCACAGCATGACTGATACTCCTGACTTTAAATCAATTCAATTTCATTTCAATTCGGTCAGGACCTGAAGGTAGGACCCTGTACAGAGATATCCTGTGGAACATCTCAACAGTTGAGATCAAAGGCTGGAATAATTTGATTCCGAATCACAACCAATTGAACATATCTTTGTAAATTCTTCATTCACAGATATTTGCCAGTATTGGTGCAGATGAAAGTTGATAACAAGAACTCGTAGAAGTGGAAAGGGCAAACGGTTCCTAAATTGTGTACCAGTAGTAGTGCTTGTCAAATTTATTTATGTTCGGATATATTATTGTACTGCAAAATTTACAACGAAGCATACATATTTTTATTAATATGTGTTTTCAGTGTGTCTCTTATTCACTGATTGTTTGAAATCGGTTCAAATTTGTTGTTAAAATATTCCAATAAATTGACATTAAAACGCAACTGCGTCGATTATCATAAGTGATTGATACAGACCGACTAAAAACGGAAACGCCTATAGATTAGTTAAGATCAAACAACATGTTTAGTACCCAAGACCTGAATAGAACACAAGAAGATAGAAAAAGACCACAGGAGTTTTTAGAGTTCTGTATCTCAAAAGGAAAAGAAGCATCTTTATAGGATAACTTCGTTTTCTGTCTGTCTGTCCGCCTAACTGTCAAAACCATTTTTCTCAAGAAAACGTGGAGGTATCAAGTTGAAATTAATATCAAATATTTAGATTAGCGGTCCCTACGAGCTGTAAATTGAATTGCAATTTTTTATCACAATTCTACTCTAGCTCCATGTTTTTACTTTACGGTAATTTTTTTTACCCAATACTGCTTTCAATTTTTCCATTCTTTGTTTTTAGGGTTCCATATCTCAATCCAAGTACACTCATAAGATCACTTTGTTGTCCGTCTGTCGGTCTGTCAAAACCATTTTTCTCAGGAATACGCGGAAGTATCAAGTTGAAGTTAATACAAAATACTTAGGTTTATGGTTCTTTGCAGCTGTAAAAACATTTCAAAGTCAACACAATCAAGAAGAATCTTAAAAATACAATCATTTATGCGGCATATTTTGAAACTCGCAAATAAATCAAAACCTATAGGGTACTTACTGTTGACCCAGAATCATGAAATTTGGCAGGAATCAAGGTCTCCAAAAATCGTTAATTTGAAGTTATATCACGAAAAATGTAATTATGCACCTGTGAAAGATTTAGTAAGGAATGTGTCTTCATTCCAGCCATTTAAGCCACATATTTTGAAACTCGCAAATTTATCAAAACCTATAGGGTGGGTAATTTCCGTTGATTTAGAATTAAGAAATTTGTCAAGAAGCAAGATTTCATGGCACAAGTAAAGGAAAAAGTCCGAAAATCGTTAATTTATAGTAATATCATTTAAAAAAATTGTTTAGTGTTCCGTGACAAAATTATCAAAACAAAACACTATTGGATTCACTTCGGTGTCCATCCATTCGTCTGTCAATTTACAGTAGCGAAGACCTTCAAAGGACCTTGTCTTCAATTTTTAAGAAGAAGTTTTAAATAAAAATGATTAAACTTACAAAACAACATAATTGATCAATGTGGTGTACACGTAGTTTGTTTAAAAACATTTTTGTAAAATTTATAAAAAATTATACTAAACTGGTTTTTAGAGTGCAGTCTTATACATTGAGCAGAAAAGTAACTAAATATACTTCTAAAATAAGTTGGATACGTAGAATTTTTCAAAATATTATCAAAAGCTTAATAATATATGGACTAAGCTAATACTGGATTTTTATTCGTTTAAGTTGCACTCTTGTCGTTCTACTTATTTTACAGAATTTTAATTGAGTAAATGTTCATTCAAGAGCGTAGTGGCACAAATAAGAAGCTTGACGTGAACACGATATGAAAAGAATCAAGATTAAGAAAAATGGAGCTAGATTGAGGGCAAGTATAAATAGAATTAGGGCAGATATGATTCTTAGGGCAACTTTTTAGTACACGAATTTGACAAAGAATGTTTAATATCGTGGTCTAGTTTATTCCATATTTTTTTACATATCAATCTTACTCTCAATATTTCCAAACCTCCAGACATCTTTTTCTTAGTCAAACTATTTTATGTGTTCCTTTCTAATGAAATGTATTTTATATGTTTTTAATTTTATGACTTAATTTCACAATATTCCACAATGATCTTATCTTAACTGTATTCAATTTACTTTCATCATTGTTATGCTTTGTCTAGAATTCAATGCCGTTCACAATTGGTAAAATTTTGTTGGTATACAACTGTTCTTTTTTACATTTGTACTTTTGTTTCTAACTACTTTCACGCGAACACCATTCTTGTACTCGCCGTTTTAAAATTATATGTTTTCTCAATTCACAACTTCTTAATTAAATCGTCTCCTCTATTTAGTCGTTAACCGCAATTTTAATCTGCGTTTCACTTATCTTAATACTTACTAGATCTAACACGTAGGCGGCTTATTAGCTCTAATATGGTCTGGTTTCCGAGCCTAATGGCAAAAAGGAAACCTTTATAATTTCATTGTGTTCGCCTGTCTGTCTATATGTCCATATTTCACACTATAATAATTCTTCTACTTAAAAAATTTAAAAAAAGCCCGTGTAGTGCATTTTAACGGGTATTTGACCTTTAGATGTTATGATTCAACTCCCAGTCTGGGAAAAACCTGCCCCTTCTTGTCGTCAGCCAACAAAGGAGCGGTAAAAACCCAGACCCTTGCTTGGCCAAGCGAGCAGCACCGAGTCCGCCCGCCCAACCACAGCCTAGTTAGGCCCGGGCAAGGGCCCTATCAAAAAAACTTAGACTCAAACTAAAACGCCCACAATTGGCATCGATTATTATTATTAAAATATTATTAAATCATGTTTTCATTTATTACAACTTACACCACATTGTGTAGATCAACCCCCATGGCTGAATTTAGTAATTAAAAAAAAGTCATTAATCGAATAAATAAAGTCACGCAGTAAATAAGTAACCCGCACAATATGACTGTAGTATCATGAAAATATATGTTTTGACAGACCGCGTTGACAATATTATTTTTTGTAATTGTTTTTTTTACTTTAGAATTATAGTTTAGTTTGGTTCGATAATTTTAATTAATATCGTTATTAAAAGGTTATTACCGTTATTACCGTTATTATTGGAACTTGATACAACTTACTTGACAGTATATTTTAGAGAATAGACACAATCAAGAATCGAATAAAAAAACCCTCAAAAGTATCATTGTTTATTTAATAGATATCATTGTTTATTTAATAGATATCATTGTTTATTTAATAGATATCATTGTTTATTTAATAGATATCATTGTTTATTTAATAGATATCATTGTTTATTTAACTTAGGTTTTATTATAATTATGGTTTTATTATAATTTATCTTTTAATGTAGAGTGTATATTATTTAGTTGGCTTCGGCAATGGGTTTTGGAGAAGGAGAACTAATGCCGAACTTTATCGCTTATTTAAAGAACCAGATATAATAAAATTTATAGAAATTCAACTTATAAAGTGGGCCGGATATGTAATTAGAATGAAGGAAGATAGAACAACAAAACGATTTTTTCTGGCCAAACCAATTGGCTCAAGAGGAAGAGGAAGATCCAAATTAAGATGGGCGGACTGCTTACAAAGTGTTTTCGACCCTCTCAATATAACGAACTGGAAAGCCGTGGTGCCTAGAAAGAGGGCTTGGAACAGTCTGCTTGAGAATACCAGAGTCCACCGAGGGCTGTCGAGCTAGTGATGATGATTATTTATTTAGAAATTAATTGAAATATGTTGGACCGTTTAAGCGTGATGGAAATACAAACAAAAAAAAATAAGCAGATATGGTGTCACTCTTATTAGTAGGGATAACACAATTTCGTGCGAGAATGTGACTGGGAAAGAAAACACCGGGTTGGAAAAAGATTATGGATAGTTTATTAAAATATATAGATTTATGATTATAGGAAGCGACTCCAAACTATGTCGCTGTGAATCTTTTTCAATCGAGTCCCTCAGATTAGACACGGTCATCGGCGGAGGCTCGGAAGGCGTGGTATGACAGCTTGGTTTTCCTTAAAATTTTCATCAATAAAATTTCCAAACTTTCGTCCAAATCTATGTTATCAATAATCTTTTTATATATAATCGTTGGTTAGTGATCGTGTAACTTCTGAATGACTTGATCGATTCAGGTCATATTCATACAATATACCTATATGTTTTGTCAAGACGATGGTTCATAGCTATGATAGGATTAGATAGGGGGCGCTAGAGTTAAGTTATTAAAAAATTCTTTATTTATAGATCAAACGGACTCACACCCACAATATATGTCGGTTTAGTGCCAAAAAAAAATCACTAAATCGTGACCTGATAGGTGGCACTGTGTTTCAAAAGGCTAAATAACCTCTGGAGGCCAATTAGTTTATTATACTTCATGATCTAAAAGAGCTCACATATAGGCATAAATTTTTCAGAAAAAACTATACTCTCTTAATTTCTATAAATTACAAAGATATCCTTAAACATGTCGCAAACTGTGTGGTAAATTTCATGAATTAGCATTTTGTTTAAAACTATAGGGTTTAGTAGGGTGAATTCCAAAATTCACTTAAATTAAAGTATAAAGTACCAATAGAGCACGCAATGCGATGGTTCAAAGATATATAAAATTTCTACTAAACTTTTTACTAATATGAATATTATTTTTTTAACTACATAAATTTATTGCCTAGTTTTCCTTCCGCTGGATTGGTAAACTATGTATTGGATAATCTAGTTATTTGTATCAAATAACTAGATTATCCACATCGCTATAGTTTATTAATACAAATTAACCGATGTAATTGACATTAAAGTACTTACCAAATCCTTGACATTAAAGTACTTACTAAATCTTTGACATTAAAGTACTTACTAAATCTTTGACATCAAAATACTTACCAAATCCTTGACATCAAAGTACTTACCAAATCCTTGACATCAAAGTACTTACCAAATCCTTGACATCAAAGTACTTACCAAATCCTTGACATCAAAGTACTTACCAAATCCTTGACATTAAAGTACTTACCAAATCGTTGACATTAAAGTACTTACCAAATCCTTGACATCAAAGTACTTACCAAATCCTTGACATTAAAGTATTTACCAAATCCTTGACATTAAAGTACTTACCAAATCCTTGACATCAATGTACTTACCAAATCCTTGACATTAAAGTACTTACCAAATCCTTGACATTAAAGTACTTACCAAATCCTTGACATCAAAGTACTTACCAAATCCTTGACATTAAAGTACTTACTAAATCTTTGACATCAAAATACTTACCAAATCCTTGACATCAAAGTACTTACCAAATCCTTGACATCAAAGTACTTATCAAATCCTTGACATTAAAGTACTTACCAAATACTTGACATTAAAGTACTTTCCAAATCCATGACATCAAAGTACTTACCAAATCCTTGACATTAAAGTACTTACCAAATCCTTGACATTAAAGTACTTAGCAAATCCTTGATATTAAAGTACTTACCATAATCCTTGACATTAAAGTACTTACCAAATCCTTGACATCAAAGTGCTTACCAAATCCTTGACATCAAAGTACTTATCAAATCCTTGACATTAAAATACTTACCAAATCATTGACATTAAAGTATTTACCAAATCGTTGACATTAAAGTACTTACCAAATCCTTGACATCAAAGTACTTACCAAATTCTTGACATTAAAGTACTTACCAAATCCTTGACATTAAAGTACTTACCAAATCCTTGACATCAATGTACTTACCAAATCCTTGACATTAAAGTACTTACCAAATCCTTGACATTAAAAGTACTTACCAAATCCTTGACATCAAAGTACTTACCAAATCCTTGACATCAAAGTACTTACCAAATCCTTGACATCAAAGTACTTATCAAATTCTTGACATTAAAGTACTTACCAAATCCTTGACATTAAAGTACTTTCCAAATCCATGACATCAAAGTACTTACCAAATCCTTGACATTAAAGTACTTACCAAATCCTTGACATTAAAGTACTTACCATAATCCTTGACATTAAAGTACTTACCAAATCCTTGACATCAAAGTACTTACCAAATTCTTGACATCAAAGTACTTATCAAATCCTTGACATTAAAATACTTACCAAATCCTTGAGATTAAAGTATTTACCAAATCGTTGACATTAAAGTACTTACCAAATCCTTAACATCAAAGTACTTACCAAATTCTTGACATTAAAGTACTTACTAAATCTTTGACATCAAAATATTTACCAAATCCTTAACATCAAAGTACTTACCAAATCCTTGACATCAAAGTACTTATCAAATCCTTGACATTAAAGTACTTACCAAATCCTTGACATTAAAGTACTTACCAAATCCTTGACATTAAAGTACTTACCAAATCCTTGACATTAAAGTACTTACCAAATCCTTGACATTAAAGTACTTACCAAATCGTTGACATTAAAGTACTTACCAAATCCTTGACCTCAAAGTACTTACCAAATCCTTGACATTAAAGTACTTACTAAATCTTTGACATCAAAATACTTACCAAATCCTTGACATCAAAGTACTTACCAAATCCTTGACATCAAAGTACTTATCAAATCCTTGACATTAAAGTACTTACCAAATCCTTGACATTAAAGTACTTTCCAAATCCATGACATCAAAGTACTTACCAAATCCTTGACATTAAAGTACTTACCAAATCCTTGACATTAAAGTACTTAGCAAATCCTTGATATTAAAGTACTTACCATAATCCTTGACATTAAAGTACTTACCAAATCCTTGACATCAAAGTACTTACCAAACTCTTGACATCAAAGTACTTATCAAATCCTTGACATTAAAATACTTACCAAATTCTTGAGATTAAAGTATTTACCAAATCGTTGACATTAAAGTACTTACCAAATCCTTAACATCAAAGTTCTTACCAAATTCTTGACATTAAAGTACTTACTAAATCTTTGACATCAAAATATTTACCAAATCCTTAACATCAAAGTACTTACCAAATCCTTGACATCAAAGTACTTATCAAATCCTTGACATTAAAGTACTTACCAAATCCTTGACATTAAAGTACTTTCCAAATCCTTGACATCAAAGTACTTACCAAATCCTTGACATTAAAGTACTTATCAAATCCTTGACATTAAAGTACTTACCAAAGTCTTGACATTAAAGTACTTAGCAAATCCTTGACATTAAAGTACTTACCATAATCCTTGACATTAAAGTACTTACCAAATCCTTGACATCAAAGTACTTACCAAATCCTTGACATCAAAGTACTTACCAAATCCTTGACATCAAAGTACTTATCAAATCCTTGACATTAAAGTACTTATCAAATCCTTGACATTAACGTACTTTCCAAATTCGTGAGGAAAGTTAGAAAATTTTTTTTTTTTACTTCTACATTTTCATGTAAAGGGGAATACCTATTTTGGAACATAGTATCGTATTGAAAGTGGTTGTAACTGTGTAAAACTTACTTTATTTTGTTAAATCCACTCAGTATATATACAAAAGAAGTCATAGTGTAAACATAGGGTGTAATTAAATATTGACAACTGAAGTCGAGCAATGGTATTGATGTTCTATTACTTTTTTTTAATATCGTTTGATATACTATGTAGTGTAACCATCAGAATCTCATACTTAGTTACGATAAATTATAAGTGCCACTAATACATTGTACTCAACTTCAACCCCCATAGGTCATAAATACATTAATTTTTTATCACGTTTTTATTAAGTAAATATGTAACTAACAAAGTGTGTAATGGAATCTATGAAACTAAATTTTATGCAATTCTAATAATTGTATCATCATTAAACTTGGCAGTCGTGTGTTTGTTCTGATGACAACACATAAGTGCCACAAATACAGGGTATTCAACTTCAACCCTTATAGATCATAAATACATTAATTTTTTATCACGTTTTTATTAAGTGCATATGTAACTAAGTGTGTAATGGAATCTACGAAACTAAATTTTATGTAATTCTAATAATTATATCATCATGAAACTTTGTAGTCGTGCGTTTTTTTATGACAACACAATAAAATGTCCATAGGACTGATTCAATGGAAAAGAACCAGAAGTTAATTCTAAGAATTGGATTGTGCCAAGCTTATTGGGAAAACGTTTTGCAAAATTGAACCATTAACAGAGATGGAGAGGATGAGCACTCAGTCGCCCACAGACACAGAATAAAAAAGATACACTTCAATCTAATCAACTATGCTGCTTGCTAATTTGAACTCTGTATAAGCTTTTTAACAAAGTGTTAATATTTGTGAAAGCTCTTCTTAAAAATAAGACTAAAAAAATTAAATATGTATATATTTAGTTTCAAAAACTAAAGAGAAACACATTTTTAAAAGTACTGCAATAAAATACAAAAAATAGTTATCGAACCTGTTTTCTCTGTTTAGTCAGTAAAAACTCAAAAATAAATGGTTTTGCTTCTCAAATTAATACTATGTGAATAAAAGTACTAAACATTTCAATTAGATATCAAAACAAAGCGCCCCACGCTACACTCAAATATTGTACTCAATAACGCATGGCTTACACCAAAGTCTTTTCAGAGGAGACAAAGAAAGCAGGGCGGATAAATAATTGGTGCTTTTTAATATCGTATTTATAAACGCGTGTTTTTTTAATTTTTTAAACTATTAATTTATTTGTATAATTCTCAAAATATGGAAGTTAAATTGGAATGAAAAAAAAAAATTTTCGGTTATCATGATGAAATTTTTACAAAAAGTCGCTTTGTGGGCTCATTTAATAAAAGATAAAATATATTTCATCTTATTTTATATCTAGATATGCCCTCAGTGTGATGTAGTATCCCTAGTGTTGTATACTACTAATAACGTAATTGCAAACGTTTGTATGTTTGTTACCTAATAAGTCTGTAAAAATGTAATGAAGCAATACCAAATTTAGCATACGTATATTTTAATTAACAGAGTAATGTATAAGCTTATCTGAGGTTTTGCATACGTGACATATTAATACCAGGACGAGTATGTTTGGATGTTTGTCACTCTATCATACCTAAATGGCATTACAGATTTTCATAAAACTTAGCACAGACGTAGTTCATAATTCAAACTAACATACTGGTCACTTTTAACCCGAGAAATAACATTCTTCCTGTAGAATGAGACTCGGCGTTTTCGATCTATAACAACATTTAAGCACTACAACGTATCTACAGATAACACAATATATATTCATCAAGGATTTAGCACTATATGGTAGGTTAGAGACAAATCCTGCCGTCTTAATCTAAAATCCATGTGAGCATTGCTGTGACCAAAAAGATTTTGATCCTTTTAATTGTTTCCCTTATTAAGGGAGTCTCTAAGACAGCTTTCACTCGCTGTTCCACTCTAATACAGGTCTAATAGCGACAAAAATATAATGCAGCCATTGCCGACAATTTTGGTGATGTTAAATTAATTGGTCAACTTCCTGTTGAAATTTTACTGTCGTAATAATATAAATTTATTGATAATATACATATTTTAAAATTATATTTAAATATAATTAAACCAAATATATCTTTTCTTTTATTAAGGGAGTCTCTAAGACTGTTTTCGACTCGCCATTCTATTTTAATACAGGTCTAATAGCGACAAAAATACAATGCAGCCATTGACGACAATTTTGGTTATGTCAATTTAATTGGTCAACTTCCTGTTGAAATTTTACTATCGTAATAATATAAATTTATATTCACCCTATAAATAGGTTATATATAGTCCGTAGTCCCGATAACACTGGGCGATTTTTATTCTGGAATTTTGTTGTAAACTGTACAAGATTTATTAATTGTAATACATTGTTATCTCTTTATAAGAATATTCATGTGTTCTTTTCTGGATATTTTCAGTATAAATCCAGAACCATCTTAAATAAGTTTCTTAAAAAAATAATGTTTTCTAGATGATACAAGAAATTTAAAACAAAGTTAATGAGTTATCTTTTTGGAACGAAGTTCATTATCGCACATTACAAACTTGGCGATGAGAGCTAGCCCGAAATAAGTATAACATTTCGACCGACACTTTTGCTACAGTATAAAAGTGTAAGATTTCGGCTGACACTTATGCTACATTATAAGCCTTTGCCTGTTTATAAGCGTATGTCAATGTATATGTATATTACAACAGTACTGATGTGCGGCATGCACATTACCAGTATTCGTTTAAGCCTATGTGTTTAGCAATCCGTGCGCGCCAGAATACTGATAACCTCTCTTCATTATTTTCAAATTCGTGTTATTGTTATCAATAAAGAATTAATTGTGAAAGTGATTCAGTAGAAGTCGAGGATGGTGATGATGAAGGTAAGTACCAGTGTTAAAGTTGATGATTTATTTTAAACTTAAATTTTGGTATCATTTATAATAACTAATAATAAAAAAGATATTCATTTTCGTAACTTTTCAAAAACATTATTAATTACAATTTTATTAGTATTTCTTCACTTATTTTTAAAATTTTTTCATTTAACTACTCTAAAACTTTATTAACTTATTTCTTTTTTATTAATAATAATATCAGTTATTTAATAAATATTATATAGCGAAAGGCATTTCCTACCAACCGGTTGTTACACGACACCTCTCGTTCTTTTTTAAATTATTTTTGATGTATTGGTACATGCCGTTTATTATATTTTATTGCTATGCAAAATTTCAGGTTATTACGTTCAATGGTTTCGAAAAAAGGCGGCTATAGCACACCGAGATTCTCTTTTCTTTTCTTTCTGATGAATATTAACTTTTTTCCTGCCGTGTATTTGTTCCGAAAATTAAGAACATTGTATACTATATTATTGTTATCATTAATGTAGTACATTATTGTATCTACTTGTCGTTAACAAGTTAACGACAAGTAGATATTTTTCACTTCATGGTTCGTATATATTTTACATCGTTTTGGCTATAACACTTTTTTTCTTAATTTTTCCTTCAGCAGTTTCGAAGATTGTTCAAGGGAAAAATTATTTTTCGCAAACCTAAAATTAGCTGGATTTGGAACTCTCCTACAGGAGTTATGTACGTACTTCAAAGGTTTTATTTTTTTAAATACTGTCTATTATAGAATTAGCATAAACTTTTAGTGAATTAAACCCTATCTAACAGAGTAAGCTACAAAATTGCCACGTAGCTAAGTTAGTACTTGAAATTCATAGGAATAGGCAGAAAGAAAAACTTTTGTGGAGAATTTTCTTTTATACAAAGTAGAGATAAAAATCCCTTCCGATAAAACGATCAAAGTAATTTTAACGAGGCGGCTTCAGCTCGTTGTGCGATAGTAAATTAAACCTCGTTTTTCTACGAAAATGTTATTAAACGTTGTTTAAGCGGAACGTATGCAAATTTTAATCCATCCCAACCTTGAACCTGGAGAACCGGTTGAATAAACTCCCGAGAGCGATTTGAATAAAAATACTTAACGTTTTAAAAACTGTTTAATTCATCAACAATAGATCGTACACAGTGCGGTTCGGTAATTGTATAAAATAACAGTCGCCGTGGGAAGGCGCTTCATGTTTCGCCCGCCCGCATGTCTCCGGGTCATGGGAGTGAACGGCATTGTGACTGATACGAATACTGTTAATTATTTCGGGGTAGGTTGTAGCGCCCGGCTTTTGTGAGCCAAAGTTTTGCTAATATTTAGCGAAGACAATTGGAGAAATACTGAATACTTTGATGAAGAAATGAAAAGACAAAGCTATGCCCAGGTATTGTAGTCTCGTCTTAAGTAGTTTTCTTTTTGTAAATAAATCTGAATTGAATGAGAATTTTTTTCATGACACAAAATCTTATTGGAATATGTTTATTTTTTTTTTACTTTTATTATGCCCCCCCCAAATTATTTTCTGGTAAACATTTTCACTTATCTAATTGAAAACGTTTACCAGAAAATGCAAATTCTACAGTTTTATATATAATGTAGATATACCGGCTTGAATTAAAAAAATACTTAGACATTTATATTATAAAGTTTGTGCACTTTGTTTAAGTCTAGTACCGTAGAAAATGCAAGACTGACAGACAGATATGTGGACGGACATTACGACATTATAAGAGATTCTTGTTAACTTCTTTACTGAATTTTAAAAAGTTTATTTTCAAGGGAGTATTAAACTAACAGACAAACGGAGATATTTGTTTATTGGATAACTGTGTTTGTGGGATATAAAATTTATCTTCGTACACCTGTAGTGTTTTACAGCACGATAAAGACTTGACTCACTGTCAGGGAGGAAGATTTCTCAAATAAATTTAAACTCAGAAAAGTTTTTACTTCTGACTTTCTACTTTGTCTTCATATCTTTATATACCATCGCCTTAGAGTGTTAGGGTGAATATGAGATGATTATGTACCATAAAGGTTGTTCCTACTAAAGGTTTATCATTATAATATACTCGGTTACTATCTCTATCCGAACTCTCAGTACTCGTAAGATATATGAGAAATTCGTCCTAAAGACTGTCTCATTTACAATGTTACTATCTCTATCCGAACTCTTAGTATGCTTAAGATATATGATAAATTCAGACTAAATACTGTCTTATTTACTGTTTACCTATATTTCTACGAAGCTTTGGCATGCATGAGGTGTATAATAAATTCAGTCTAATGACTGTCTCATTTACTACGTTGCTATCCCTATCCGAACTAATAGTATTCCTTATATATATCATAAATTCAGACCACATACTGTCTGATTTACTGCTATACCTATATTGATACGAAACTTTTATATGCGTGAGATTTATAATAAATTCAGTCTAAAGACTGTCTCATTTACTACGTTGCTATCCCTATCCGTACTAATAGTATTCCTTATATATATCATAAATTCAGACCAAATACTGTCTGATTTACTGCTATACCTATATTGATACGAAACTTTTACATGCGTGAGATTTATAATAAATTCAGTCTAAAGACTGTCTCATTTACTACGTTGCTATCCCTATCCGAACTATTAGTATTCCTTATATATATCATAAATTCAGACCAAATTCTGTCTGATTTACTACTATACCTATATTGATACGAACCTTTGACATGCGTGAGATTTATAATAAATTCAGTCTAAAGACTGTCTCATTTACTACGTCGCTATCTCTATCCGAATTATTAGTATTCCTTATATATGTGATAAATTCAGACGAAATACTATCTTATTTACTGTGTTACCTATATTTATACGAACCTTTGACGTACGTGAGATTTATAATAAATTCAGTCTAAAGACTGTCTCATTTACTACGTTGCTATCCCTATCCGAACTATTAGTATTCCTTATGTATATCATAAATTCAGACCAAATTCTGTCTGATTTACTACTATACCTATATTGATACGAACCTTTGACATGCGTGAGATTTATAATAAATTCAGTCTAAAGACTGTCTCATTTACTACGTCGCTATCTCTATCCGAATTATTAGTATTCCTTATATATGTGATAAATTCAGACGAAATACTATCTTATTTACTGTGTTACCTATATTTATACGAACCTTTGACGTACGTGAGATTTATAATAAATTCAGTCTAAAGACTGTCTCATTTACTACGTCGCTATCTCTATCCGAATTATTAGTATTCCTTATATATGTGATAAATTCAGACGAAATACTATCTTATTTACTGTGTTACCTATATTTATACGAACCTTTGACGTACGTGAGATTTATAATAAATTCAGTCTAAAGACTGTCTCATTTACTACGTCGCTATCTCTATCCGAATTATTAGTATTCCTTATATATGTGATAAATTCAGACGAAATACTATCTTATTTACTATGTTACCTATATCTATACGAACCTTTGACGTACGTGAGATTTATAATAAATTCAGTCTAAAGACTGCCTCATTTACTACGTCGCTATCTCTATCCGAATTATTAGTATTCCTTATATATGTGATAAATTCAGACGAAATACTATCTTATTTACTGTGTTACCTATATTTATACGAACCTTTGACGTACGTGAGATTTATAATAAATTCAGTCTAAAGACTGTCTCATTTACTACGTCGCTATCTCTATCCGAATTATTAGTATTCCTTATATATGTGATAAATTCAGACGAAATACTATCTTATTTACTGTGTTACCTATATTTATACGAACCTTTGACGTACGTGAGATTTATAATAAATTCAGTCTAAAGACTGTCTCATTTACTACGTCGCTATCTCTATCCGAATTATTAGTATTCCTTATATATGTGATAAATTCAGACGAAATACTATCTTATTTACTGTGTTACCTATATTTATACGAACCTTTGACGTACGTGAGATTTATAATAAATTCAGTCTAAAGACTAGCTCATTTACTACGTTGTTATCTCTATCCTAACTTTTAGTATTCCTTATATATATGATAAATTCAGACTAAATACTGTTTGATTTACTGCGTTACCTATACTTATACGAAACTTTGATATAAGTGAGATTTATAATAAATTCAGTCTAAATGTCTCATTTACTACGTTGCTATCTCTATCCGAACTCTTAGTATTCTTAAAATATATGATAAATTCAGACTAAATACTATCTTATTTACTATGTTACTTATATCTATACGAAACTTTGACTTATGTAAGATAAGTAATATATTCGGTCTAAAGACTGTTTCATCTGCTATGTTACTATCTCTATCCCAACACTTAGAATTCGTAAGATATTTGGGAAGTTCGGTCTGAAGTACATCTTATCTACTACGTTATCTATATCTATCCGAACTTTTGGCAAATTTGGTCTAAAGACTGTCTTATTTACTACTTCTATCCGAACTCTTAGTATTCGTAAGATTTAAAATAGGTAACGTTCGTAAAATATGAGATTTTAAATGTATTTAAAAAAGAAATGATTGTCAATTTTGGCAAGACATAAATTTGAAAATATCGAAGTAAATCTACTTCGATATTTTCAAATTTATGAGCTAAATCAACTCAGATCAGATTTTTCTAAATATTTAGTTTAGTCATATTGTGTTTAAATACCCTATTTAAATTTTTTAAACATATCTCTATTTCCGTGAATAAGGGAAAAGTTGAGACTAATTCCAGAATTTTAAATAATCAGTATTTCAAAGAACCAAGCTTATCGTTTCTTTTGCAAAACATCTTGAATGGCGATAATGATATGTAGAATATCAGGCGGAAATAAAATATAAGTAATTAAAAAGAGTGATATTGAAATAACTATCCGTAATTATTAAATTTATAGTCTATTGTTACTTATAATTATTAAAGTTTATAATGGTGACGTAAAATTATAATGATTATCTTTATACACAAACATATTTTATTACACTTAACGTTTTAATCAGACTTAATAAAGCTAAATTAAACTATTATAGAAGTCTCAATTAAATGAAACTACGTGATGTAGTATTATTTCTACTTTCTTTAAGTTCTTTACCACGACCTAGGTTTCGTTGTATTACAACATTTTTGATCTTTGCTAATAGCCCACCTGAAGATGTTGTAATACAACGAAACGTGGGCTACTAAACTAAACTAGGTCGTGGTAAAGAACTTAAAGAAAGTAGAAATAATACTACATCACGTAGTTTCATTTAATTGTGAATAATGAATTTCTACAAAATTAACGCCAAATATATTCAATATTATAGAAGTTTTATTTCTGCTATTCGAGATACCTACACCGTAATTTTTATAACTGTATGTACTATTTCATTAAAAAAAATTAATACGTCAAAATACTTAATAATAAACACAAAAAGCAGAAAACTTTGTTCATTCACGCTAATTTATAGAATTGCTCATCTCATTTTAAAAATGATTTTTTTACTTTAGAGTACATACTTTGAGGAAGATTTTTGTTTATATATCATTATACCACATTTTTGTTTATATATCAATTTGTAAGGATAGGGCAGTAATAAAAAATGTAACAGAAGTTTGGGAGACATTGCTTAAGCAAATAGAGACAGACTTATTTATTAACCGATTGTCCCGAGTATTCCCACCTGCCGACATACTCCCGATCGAGACGATATCCTATATCGTTTGGCGAGTGAAGCGAAGGCGTTTAGTGATTATTGGAGTAGCTTAATTAAATTAATTCTCCGTGGGCAAAACCGAGGTGTTCAACTAATGTTATTATAAATCCCTGTAAAGACTACGATATTCAGATTTGTCAGAGATATATCTATGTCACCAATCGCATTAAAACTCTTTATACGAAGAGCATGTGTTTTAGAAACCAGCTTGACTGAAGAATCAATGAATCATTTAGTTGGAAATTATACAAAATAAGAAAAGTTCTATTTAGAGTACCATCTTAGCTGGAAAAAATGTTGTAATCAAAATGTCAGTCAAGTCCAAGAAACTTCTTTTCGTGAAATAAAATTGAGTTGAAATTTAAAAGGTACTCATAAACAAATTTAAGTCAAAATGGCTCGAAAAGATTCGTGTAAATAGCATAAAGTGCGCGCCCAGTTGTCAAGAACTTGCTTGTGTGTAATACATGAGCTTAAATTGTTATGTCAGAAAAATACCGTACTTAATCTAGGTTAATAACTTTGTTGTAACGCGCTTGCCGCAACCATTATACGCGATGAAAATCAGAGGTACAACATTAAATTAATGTTAAATTAAATAAAAACGATACATTAATGACTTAACTGACTATAATCGTTATTAAACTTCATACTACTGTTGACAAGTTTTTAAATTTAAGGCCCTTGTTATGGGATTTATAAGTGAAATAACAATACCTAATTATTATTAAACTGTTACAACACTAGCGACTTCTTTTATTAAGACGCTCACAAAAAAAATTAATTATTTGACATAGATTTTGAATATGTGATGTTTATTAAAACAGTGTCAATAATTTGACTGTCAAGATCGAAGTGTTGTTTACAAAGTTTGTTAGATTTACTAAAAACGTCTGTGCTTAAGATAAAACTATCCTATTGGCTAAAATTTATCAGCGTGGTGGGGCGGCTACTTGGCCCGCTTTCGGGATGCTCAAGTCCTTTGTTATGCCTTTTATTGCATCTAATGAACAGCAAAACTAACGAAGACAATATATAACGTAAAACAATACATGTTTATGGCTTTTCGGTCTGTACAAATATTAGGCGCTTTAGGGTTTTCCCACTTCTTTAAAAATACACGTTATCGAGAGAGTTTTACAATATTTTGAAGGTACGTGTGGTAAATTTGAAATATTTTAGAGAATACAATTATTAAAAGCCCCAAACTTTAAACATCTTAGGTTCGATGTTTAGGATGGGGTTTTTTAATATAGTTTAATAGTTTTATATACAATTATATAAAATATAATTAAAAGAAATACTTTTTTCAAATGTGGGTTAAGAGGCTCTTTAAACTCACTATCATTTGGCTTAAGCATCACGAGCGTCTTTCTAGCTTCTTGTTCACATTTTTAGGTGATGCATCGTATAATTGTAAACTTTTTTTAGATTACAGACCAAAACGTCAGATAAAATAGTTACCTGCTGCGAATATAGAACCACATTACAGAGAAGTCATTCAAAGAACCAAAATAAAATCTGCCGAAGTGAAATATCCATAATCGGCCAATCAGTCAAAGTTGATGTAGGAAAGTTGATACATTTGACGTTCCTTTGAAGTTTAATATTTCGCAAATGAAATTTAAAAACAAACAATTGAAAATGGAATCGCCATTTCATTTTAAAATAGCTATCCACGAAAAATATTTCTTTTCCCTCTTTTAGATGTATGGGTTTTTCTTAAATATTTTTCTACATATTAATTAAGATCTCTCTGTGAAAAACTTATTTGCAAAATTTCATAAGAATAACTCTAGAACCATAGAAATTGTGAAGCTGATAGGAGGACAGATTGATAAAAGGATGCCACAATATTTCATTTTAAGTAACGTGACCATAATATATCTTAGAATACCAAAAGTTGTAACTAAAAATCTTGTGTACTTTTTGTGACTCTAGATACTTAAATCATTAAAGTAAAAGCTGATATCAGATTAAAATGAAACAGTAATAATCATATAATACTGAACAAAATTATTTTGTCTTAATCAAGTCTTGTTTATCTTACTAACTTGAAACAAAAAATATACCTATTATTAGATATGAAACCTTTGTAATGTGTTATCTATTGCATAACAAATTTAAAAAAAATTGAATTCCGATCAACATCCTGAATTTTTACACTGAAACTTTAGACAACAGGTAAGACTTATAGAAACGGATTATAAAAATGAAATTAATAGCAAAATAAAATTTAAAACTCCTACGTGGTTTAAAATCAGTAAACAAAATGTATTGTTTCTTTCTTTCATTAATTCAAGGATTAAAAGAAATGAATAAAGAAAAAATGTCCCGTCGATAGCACAACCTACCCGTACATTGGAAATGTAATAACTTTGGGGTTCGCTGTTATGTGTATACATGCGAGTCAATACGCGTATAATTTTATTTTTGCTTTGAATCCTCACCCATACAGCATACATATTACAGTTAACGAGTGTGTCCAACAAAGTTAAACTTTTTTTTAATTAATTATAAGTTAATGAATATAGAAAAGAAATTACCTATAACACTTCATCTTAGCACTATATATATATATATATATATATATATATATAAATATATGTATGTATTAAACGCCATATTAACGCCACTCAAAAAGTTAGTTAACACTTTTTTCTGCTGAGCCAACTTACATAGACCTCAGCAACACATATAGCTCATCTTAACGTTGGTAGGATATATAATATATTTAATTTAACATTGCACTTTTATTTTCAATAAAACAAAATTTTAAATTTTATTATGTCGTGAATGATTTCATTTACCTGGGCGCTAGCATTAGCAACACGGGTTCTTGCGAAACGTAAATCAGGAGGCGCATCGGTATGGCCAAAAATGTGATGTCCCAGCTAAACATAATTTGGAAGGATGGGAACATATCATGGAAGACGAAGCTCTGAGCTCTTTGGTGGAAATGATGACTCGGAAACATGGACGATAAAAAATGACCGCATTGACGCTTTCGAGATGTGGTGCTGTAGGAAGATGCTTCAGATTTCATAGATTGCGTTCCGTACAAACAAGTTCATTCTTCGTGAGCTTAACATCAAGACCAGGCTTTCCACTTTCTGCTTAAGAAAGATCCTGGAATTCTTTGAACACATCGCATGGAAGGACGGACATAACCTGGAGCAGCTGACGGATGGCAATGTGGATGGCAAACGACCAAGGGGGGCGAACTCCAGCTAGCTGGGTTGACTTGCATGAGGCACTCCACACCGCTAAGGACTGGAACAGATGGAGAGATATCGCGCGTGCAAAATTAACTTCGAGTTAGGGAGTTCACGACCCTCAGAAATGAGGAACGCGACGCGAAGAGAAGGATTATAAACAAAAATAACGTACATATAGCCACATAACTCATAAATAGTTTGTCGTATGAGTGCAGAAAAGTGGAACCATTTCGCTAAGTGCGTTATTTGTTAGCGAGTTAAGTTAGACAACAGATGGCGTTACGGGTTGCTTTAACAGGAAAATAACATTTGACGTCACACTGCTGTTTTAGTCCCAGCGTGACGTCAATTTTCTTTATAGAAACGATATTTTTCCAAAAATATATTTGTTGTACTAAATATACTGAACTTAAGGGTGAAACTTTTTTCACGCACTCAATCGATGACCTTAAGGGTTTTTTTTCATGTACCCAGCGGAGTAGAATATGATTGAAAAGTTTTTTTGAAGTACAAGCTCCAAATCCTTATGTATTTTACCTACCCTGCCCTTTCATTTTCTACCAGGCCACAATGTGTAAAGATTAAAAAAATTCGGATAAGTCATTTAGTAAGTATTTTAATACGAAATTAATTCGATCAACCTGTATCAATAAATAAAATGGATATAGAAACTGACTGATCTTTTTAAGCTCGTTAAATAATCTATATATCATTCCACTAATACTACTAAATGGGTATTAAATTTAGTAGCAGTTGTTTATTTGGTTGTACAATTATTAAGTAACAAACATACAAAAATACTCTCGCTTATAATATTAGTAACGACATCACTGCTGTGCAATCTCTTCCAGATATTGAAAAACTACAAGACGATGTAAAAATTAACGAGCGAAGAATGTTTTTAAAAAGGAAACTTACAATCAGTAAACATTAACGGTACTCTGACCTAAATATAATGCTTAAAATATTTTCAGTAATATAATTATGAGATTAAAAAAGAGAATTTCTATATTTTTATGTTTTCGTTATTTTCGGAAATTCTCAATGGATTTGATTTGAAATTTGTTCCTTCTCAAAATATACGGAGTATAAAAAAATAGTATATATTATTCTATTTTTTTATACTCTGTATATTTTTAGAAGAAAATGAATAAAAAATGTTTACGGACTATATACTTATGAACTAATAAATAATAAATGTTATTATTATAGTACAATATATTGGAACGAGTTAGACAAACTTTTAACTGTATTTGGATATAATATATATTTATCTGTATATAATATATAATAAATCAAGCTATATAATATAATATAGCTTGATTTTCTATAATATTATTGACAATCTTATATCACTAAATATTATCCATAACGCAAGAGATTCTCTAAAATCTAATTTACACATGGTTTTATTTAGTAGCGACTTAACTAGCGAATCTGGCGAGTAAAGCCCTTTTGATCGTTTGTATAATAAATTACCAGTTGACTAGGAAGTTGACGATTAAGTAAAACTAAGTGGTTTGCCTTACTTCTCATGGAAAAATGGGTGCCAGGGCCTCGAAAAGATTGGATTTCTGCCTGTTGGTCCACGGAAGGTAATTCATTACCCTTCTACCACCCATGGGAAGTGTTCCCCGATCCGCCACTTGGGGACTTCCTTCCAATTTTTCATGCGAACTAAAAGCAATTCTCGACGCCCTACGAGAGTATATTTCGCTGGATGATGATAACAAAGCTAGTAGACTTATCTTCTGCAATTCTATAGCTACCCTGAAAGCGATAGCAAATGGAAATCACAAAGTCGTGCAGAATATCCATCATTACTTAGAGAAAATTTGTTACCAAAGAAGAAACTGCACTTTCCAATGGACATCTGCACATGTGGATATAGGAGGAATGAGGATGCAGAAAGGTTAGCGAAAGAGATCAGAAACTTAAATTCTGAAGGCCCAAACATCATAACCTTAGGAGACGCTAATGCCATTGCTAGATATAGACTGAAAGGATCATCATCAAAATGGAACATCAAGTATGCGGCATAGCAGCAGATAGATATATCAATGCAGATAGAAATATTCCTAAGACTATTTCCAGACTCAGACACAAACACCTAAGGGGAATGACTGTAAATGCAGATGGCGCTTGATCCTATAAATCATGTCGAAATTGTCTAGGAGAAAAATACACTCCGGAATACATTCTCAACTGCCCAGCTATCATTAAAAGCCTACAGCTTATTGACGAATTGCCATTTCAAGGAAATCTCTGCAACAACAAAATAGTGGTCATTGCCAAAGTTGTGATTTTGGCACATGGATCAATCTGAGACTAATTTGACGTCAAGTGGACGCGACACCAACCAACCAACGATTAAGTAGATAAATTAGAATCCGTTCTATTTTGTCGGCGAGTTAAGGCAGTTGTCGTATAAAACGTGCTGTCGACGAAATTCGCAGAAATTTGGTAAATTATTCAAACTATAAATATCTAATTTTAAAATTTATAAAATTATTTACCATTTAGTTTTGATAAAAATCGCTCTCAAAAATGGTACAATTAAATATTACAAGAAATGATATTCTGATAAAGGAACCATTTAAGTTTGTAATTATTTGTGGAGCAGCGAATATTTAAAAATTGACTACAATATTTTAGTAAAAGCTACAATATTTTTAGTATAATAATATTAAGTATCATTAATAATGTTCTGTGCATTTTTGTTCATCATAATTAGAAAAAGAATAATTTTTAAATTGTTAAAAAATATTTATGATAATTAGTACAAGCCAAAACATGGGAACAGTTCTTTTAGTCAGGAGACAAAATTGTACAATTAAATATTACTAAAAAAATATTTTTTAATAACTGTTAGAAAGATGTTATATTAACAGTTTGGAAAACAAAACAAAAAATATTTTTTTCTGTGTAACTCGTCCGCGCGTCTCTCGCACCCTGACAAATTAACTAGCCGCGCGTGTAGACGGGTGAGTTTAATACAGTACATAAGGTGACAGGACGTGACGTCTTATTTATGCACAGGGCTTTGGTTTTTTGTTTTTTTTATTTTTTTTCACATAACTCTAGTAGCATAAACTTTACTAAAATCACTAAAAGATGGCGTTATGGCACTGCCAGCCATATCGTAATATATCTATGAGCAGAAAGTTTACTAAAAACGCTCATAGATAGCATTGGTAGTCCCATATCATAATATATATATGAGCATAAAGTTTACTGTAAACGCTATATGATGACGTTGGCAGAACTAATATCATAATACTGAAAAAGTCAGGGTTTTTTTCGATCTGAAATATCCAGATAAAGAGTATTCTATATTTTAACCGAGGGTATAAATTAATAATATACTTAACAGACAGAAAAAAAACTTAAAATAGGTTTTCTGTCTTCTATTATCATTCTATACGTTATTCGAACATACTTTTTAAAATATTTTCCATGTACAGAATTTACTCTGTTACAGTTTTATTATATGTATAGATTACACATCTAAATCAAACACTGTTATTAAAATATTTTCCATGTACAGAATTTACTCTGTTACAGTTTTATTATATGTAGAGATTACACATCTAAATCAATCACTGTTATTAAAACAATTTCCATGTACAGAATTTACTCTGTTACAGTTTTATTATATGTAGAGATTACACATCTAAATCAATCACTGTTATTAAAATATTTTCCATGTACAGAATTTACTCTGTTACAGTTTTATTATATGTAGAGATTACACATCTAAATCAATCACTGTTATTAAAACAATTTCCATGTACAGAATTTACTCTGTTACAGTTTTATTATATGTATAGATTACACATCTAAATCAATCACTGTTATTAAAATATTTTCCATGTACAGAATTTACTCTGTTACAGTTTTATTATATGTAGAGATTACACATCTAAATCAATCACTGTTATTAAAACAATTTCCATGTACAGAATTTACTCTGTTACAGTTTTATTATATGTATAGATTACACATCTAAATCAATCACTGTTATTAAAATATTTTCCATGTACAGAATTCACTCTGTTACAGTTTTATTATAGATTTTAATTTCTGGATTATTATGATTGCATATCGCCATTTTCCTTATATGAACATACTATTTCCTTATATGAACATACTATATTGAATTTATTTGGCGTTAATTTTCTAGAAATTCATTGTTCACAATTAAATGAAACTACGTGATGTGGTATTATTTCTACTTTTTCTAAGTTCATTACCACGACCTAGGTTTCGTTGTATTACAACATCTTCAGGTAGGCTAATAAATAGCAAAGATCTCTGCTAATAGCCCACCTGAAGATGTTGTAATGCAAAGAAACCTAGGTCGTGGTAAAGACCTTAAAGAAAGTAGAAATAATACTACATCACGTAGTTTCATTTAATTGTGAATAATTGACTTAAATTTCATCTCATATTTTTGGTTACAAACTTGATTACTGTTCTCGTAAGTCAAGATGAAAAATGTGATACTTGAAGTTAAACTAGCCTGTATCTATTGATACAACTTGCTACTTAGCAAAATTAATAGTTTGTTACCGAACTTAACAATTTGTTCATAAATAGTACAACTTGATTTATTAAAAATATCAAAAAGTGAGATTAAATCGAATTTTCAATCATAAACCATAAAAATAAATTCAATTTAAAAAGGAAAAAAGATCTGAAAAGCTTTCAAAGTTTGATAACAGACGTTATCTTATAGAGTATGAAGACCAGTAGGAGCTGGCTTTTTCCGACAATATTTGCAAACTGACTTTTTCCGACAACATTTGCAAACTGACTTTTTCTGACAACATTTGCAAACTGACTTTTTCGGACAACATTTTCAAACTGACTTTTTCCAATAACACTTCCAAACTGACTTTTTCCGATAACATTTGCAAACTGACTTTTCCGACAACAATTGCAAACTGACTTTTTCCGATAACATTTGCAAACAGTAATAAAACAGGAATTCTTGGTGTCACGATTCAACTGATCCCAAAATTTAATAAAAATAGGGACAAATAAATGACAAAAAATATATAAAAATTAATTATCAATAACAACAAAGGTCAACAGCCACTTTGCTGTTTGACAAATAACGGCTGTACTTAAATTATTTGGACTCTCTTATTTTATTTATTACTAAACTAAATTTTAATATTATTTCTGAAACAAACTATTTAATTTGCAACTTTAGAAAAAAAATTTTTTTTTAAAGAAACACGCTTCTAATATATTTGGTTTGACGCATATGATCACTTGTATTAATAATATTTACATTCTTCGTTACAGCCTGTACGACTTATTTTCTTAAATTTCTTAGTCTTGTCTTGTCTTGTCCTGTCTGGTTTTCTATCTTGTCTTGTCTTGTCTTGTTTTGTGTCTTTTGTCTTGTCTTGTGTCTTGTCTTGTGTCTTGTGTCTTGTGTCTTGTGGCTTGTGTCTTGTGTCTTATGTCTTGTGTCTTGTCTTTTCTTGTCTCGTGTTTTGTCTTGTCTTGTGTCTTATGTATTGCTTTTTTTATTTTCTAATCGTAATTTCTGGTTAGTTTATAATTCATAGAAAATAAAAACATGAACAAGGACAAACTATTTGCTGAATAACCTAAGTAATATTTTTAAGGTAATTTTTCTCTTGTTACAACTTCTAATCACAGTGTTTTGAGTTGCTGGTCCGGAACAATGAGACATGTATTTTTACCAAGATTATACTAAACGATACTGCTTTTAATTTACAATGGTAATTACATTAAAATACATAAAAAGAAAAAAAACAATGTTAAATTTTTTTTAAAGAAACATAAAGCGTTTGAAAACGTTATATCTTTTCGAATATATTTGGTTTGACGCATGGGGTCACTGGTATGAATAAAATTTACGTTTTTCGTTCTACACTGTACGACTCTTTTTTTAAATTTCTCAAAGACTTGCTTTTCTTTTATATTTGCCAATCGTAATTTCTGGTAAGTTTCTAAGTCATAGAATATAAATAGACGAACAATAACAGGCAAACTATTTGCTGAACGATCTGAGTAGCATTTTTAAGACAATTTGTCTATTGTTGCCACATCTAATCACAGTATTTTGAGTTGCTGGTCCGGAACAATGAGACATGTATTTTTACCTAGGTTATACTAAACGATACTGCTTGGTAATTACATATTAAAAAAGACATAATAAGATAAATAAATAAACTTTAAAAGAGTGCATAGATGATTCGTTGCAAGCAATACGTTTCATTTCATTTCAAATTATCAAGTTTTTGGTTTTCTAGTGAGTATATTTGTATTATCATATCAGAGAAAATAAAAATATACTGGCAAAGTGCTAGTCTCACCGTTGTATCATTTTTTTCTGGAAGTTTATGGTGAAGTATATAGGGAACCGTGAAAGCGCTTCAAAAAATTTTTTATTCATAAATAATTAATCAAAATAATGATAATTGTTATTATATATTAAATTAATTTTAAAATGAAATTTAATTATTTAAAAAAATTTAATAAATACTCAGCATTAAATTTAATATAAACAAGTGTATATAAAAATAGTATAGCAGCTGATTGGCTTAAAATGGAAAGCCAGCAGAAAAATAAAATGGTGGACCACTCATCTGTCAAATAAACTATGTAAATATATGTTTAGTGAGCAACTTCATCCCGTTGATTTCCATAGATGTTTCATAGTTAACAACCTCATTCTGTCTATTTTTTGTCGCGTTTTTAAAATTTCACTCTCATTTTTTCATAATGTGTCTAAGCAAGTATTACTTCAAAGTTTCATTGGAAATAACGACAAAATTTTGTATACGTGGAAATGAATGCACAAAAAAGCCACATATATATATATATATATATATATATATATATATATATATATATATATATATATATATATATATATAATTACTATAGCAAATAAGGAATAAATTATTTTTCCCTTTACTCAGTGAATTTATTTATTCAAATATGTATAATGCAATTATATTATTAATATTTTTGCATATAAAACGAGATTTTTCGTGCCTCCGTCATATATTTTGCCACTTTTAGAAGAAAAAAAGTTATAGGTTTTGTAAAAAATAAAAAACACGTACAAAATAGATTTTATATCAATAATGACTATCCGTCAACTATTAGATATACACTTATATTTGTTCCATAATTATGGATACAAAATTAAAAAAAAAAACACATTTATACATAATTTTCAGAAATCAAAGCGGCAAAAATAATTGTACACTTAAAACAATTATTTTATCATCCAATTCGTTATTTGAGCCTCAATGTTCTTTCCAATGATGTAAAATATTGTATATTATGCTTATTTCATTTTAATCTGACTATTAACGAGGCATTAAAAACATTACTAAAAACAAAATTAAAACATTAAAATTTTCAATAACAGCATAAATATAGTTTGAAATTATGATATTAGATGGCGTTATGTGAGAATTAAACCGTATTATGTTTTGATTATTCGAGAAAAAGCATATGCAAATGCACAGCTTTCTTGGCCCTAAAAACACTTCTTTGGATTTAATTTTTTTGCTGAAACTTTTTTCACTGAAATTTATTCCTAAAAGATGCAGGCAAAATTTATGACAACCTCTGATATGCGATACAATCTTTGAAAATTTTTGATTTCCTTGCTTTTCGCTTGTAATTTTTTTGAAATAATTTTGAGACTTTCTCTTATTAGATTTTCTGCTCATTGTAAATAATGTGTTTTTTTTTAAATTGCTCGCTTGTTGGCATAGCGCGTCTTCATTATTTTTTTTTGCTTATTTACGTTGATCGATCGGTCATGTGGACAGGTGATGCCTAATTTGACAAAATAAGGTTTTGAAACAGTTTTAGACAATGTTGTTCTTTAATATGTTAGTCGATTTACAGAAAAAACAGTGAGCATAAAAGACAAGATTATTGCAGGAACTAAATATAGCATAATGAAAAAATAAAGTATTACGAATTTCTTACAGAAAATGGTAACTTTATTTAATAAACATTTATTTACAATTAATACAAAAATAATAAAGCACAGGTTATGTGTACCGTAGTAAACAACAGCGTCGAACTGAGTGAGGAGGGGGTCGGGTAGTCGGTTGCGTATGGCGACACGCCGCCATACCGTACACTCTACTACATATAGACTATATATATACCTTAGTATAGCGTGGCCACCCGTCGCCACGGCAAGCGTCGCCACGCCAACGATCTGGTTTATACCTGCGCATATAGATGTTTCATATCAAAAAGCGGTACTTTGTTTCTAAATTACTGACATAAGACTTTGTAATAATTTATAGACATCAGTTGGCAATTTTTTTTTTTGATAAATCTTATCAGTACTGCATACAAAATAATAATATAATATTTGTGCATTACGACTTGGTTATCAAAATAAAAATTATTTCAATTGCCTCTTAATTCTTATTTTCCAATTTTATTTAAATTATAGAAATTTAATAACAGTAAGAAAATCTTGTATGCAAAGCCTAGGAGCAAATAGTAGGCATAGTTTAAAAGTTGATGTAGACAGTATTTTTCATATTATTGGCTACCCGTACTGGACTCAGACGGGTATATTTGAAGGTAAATAAATATAGAATCTAAAATATTGCTTAATAAACGATTATCGTTATCGTTTACACTTTATCGTTATCGTCTTTTTACTACTTAAATGAATTTAAAGTAGATACCGTAACCTATGTATTAAATATAGGTAAATACTGCCTTTGATATTTTTTTAGATCTTTTTAAGGACTACACTTTCCTCATGCAAATTACTAGTATATACGTAATAAGTTTTTCAGCTTTCATTATGAAAGCTCCCAGAGCAAGCTCTTTTTCATCGATTATGTAATCATTATTAAGTATATCTCAAAAATTGTATAATATATGTATATGATATACAGGTTATTATTATCTGAAAACGTCGTATGTCAATGGGATTAATTTGTGTGTGAATCCCTAAAAAACACATAAACAAAAAAAATTTTTCTTTTTATACATTTTAGTAAAATTACAAATGTTAATATTGCTTTTCATTCTGTGAACGTGTTGTTAGTATATCTACGTACATGAAAAACTAACAATAATTATACTTAATACTATGAATTTTCATGAAATTTTGTTGTAGATATAATTATTGATTACACTTAAAATATACTTTTTAACCGGAAAAATAGAATAATTCCCATAGGTTAAAACTCGGTGTTTTTCATTAAAAAATAAAATATACCACTAATACCCATGTGAAAATCGTATAATAAATTTAATTTTAGGGGTAAACGCCCCTGCCACTCGGAAAACCCCCCACGATGAAGGAATTGGGCTTCCACTCCAGTTTTGATTACGATTTCGTTTTTAAAGTTAAGATTTCCAAAACATTAAATTAGTTTCATCTAATTAACCTGTCAATTATACAGATTTATCACTATGTCTGTTACTCCAACAGAAATGAAATTTCGATAATGAAAATGTACGGAGGATTTAATCGCATTTTATTAATATAAATTATATAAATGGATAAAATATATGCAATATTAAACTTTAAACTTTAACTTATCAATAAGATATTCATTACCGTCTAAACTAAACAAAATACAGTAGATTTAAGCATCAATTATCATTAATATTCATTAAATTATTTAAAGATAATAGATGAGATTTTTGTTCTTTGCGAAAATAAAAATATTACGAAAAATATTCTTCGGCTTTTGAAATCCCTAAATTAACATTACATAAAATAATCTGGAGAAACTTAAACTTATCTTGAAACGATTAAACCAAAATGACCTAACATTTTTTTTGAGGAAACGACACTAGGAAATATTTTTTCAGCAGCGAAATTCATGGGAAAAATCTGAAACCTAAAATACCTACGTATTATAGGTTTCAGTTTTCAAAATAGCGGTTAAAAATTAGTACATCAGGTCACGACAACCCAAAGCTTAATTTTTCACAAAAGGAACATAAAAGTAGAATGTAATTTTAAAAGGCTATTTTAATATTCAACGTTCAATGGGTTATGCATAAAAATATTACTCACTTCCCTTTCCATCAATTTTGCAATCCAGATTTAAAAAAAGTATATATTTATTTCCTCTGATATTATAATACAAATATCCTCCCTGGAAGACCAAACACTTTATAATTTGAAATGAAATGGAACATATCGTTTGAAACGAATCACTTTACAGTAGTGACTGTCAACAACAAAGATGTCAACTTTTTTTACAACAATAAGAAAAGTTGGCATCTTTGCCAGACAACTCCCCTCCACAATTCCTAAATAGAAATTCACGTCAGCGAAGACGCAGACAAAAGCTAACAGGTTAAATTGCAACTTTTTGATAATGCTTTTACTATTTTTGAAAGATGGTTTTGAAGTTTTTTATTTTTGTTCTAAAATTTGTCCAGCAGATCAATTTTACAGTCCACAGACAAATCAGGGTCTCTTTTCATCTATAGTATTATTTCTACTTTCTTTAAGTTTTTTATCACGACTTAAGTTTCGTTGTATTACAACATATTCAGGTGGGCTATTAGTAAAGATTGTTAGCAAAGATTGCTAAGAGCCCACCAGAAGATGTTGTAATACAACGATACCCAGGTCGTTGTAAAGAACTTAAAGAAAGTAGAAATAATACTACATCACAAAGTTTCATTTAATTGTGAAAGGTTTTAATATAGAAGTGGATTTATACTTTTATTAAAATATATGAAAAATTTAATCAGGTTAATTATACTTGAAATATTATTGTTGTCGTATCTATGGGTCTGTGCTAAATTTGCCCTAAAGCCTTGACGACAAGAGTCGCAAGTTTCGGAGCTGGATGGCTATAGAGCATTTCATCCGTTTGCAATTCAAATTGGAAAATGGAAGCGATAAAGGGTTGGCAGTTAAAGATGTGTTTCAGTGGTAGTGGACAGTTGCTGGAGGTGGGATAGGACCTTGTGCTATTTTGTGAGAATATTTTCATGCCTATAAAATGTCCTGTACGGAGTTTTGCTACTGCAGACGACAGGTTTCTTGGGCAGCCAAGGTCTAGGGTTGTTGCCTCATCAAACCACTGGTTAAAGCGATAAAACGTGAAATAAATAGGTAAAATATGTACAATAATAAACTTCAAACTTTAACTCGTTCAGTAAGATATTAATTACCTTCCAAACTAACACAATTTGCATCTACGTATTGATACATTATAGTGTTAGGTTATAATATGTTAAAAAAATATAAATCATAATAAAAGCAAATGAAATCCCAGTCTTCAAACAAATCACAGGGAACCCCAGCAGCGCAACTAGTTAGTACAGACAGAACGTGATGCTTGCTAGTTTCAAAGATGTTATATGACATAGCATGTGATGTAATGTAAACCGGTACTCGATCGGTATGTTATTTTGGTTGTTTAAGCTAAGATACATACTTTCGTAATCACGGAATTTTACCTTTAAGTGACGTATTTACAAGAAGTTAAAAATCACTCCGTAATTACGTAACTGCGAAATTACGTAATTACGGAATGGGAGTAATGGGAGTCCCTAATTTGATTCCAGAGACTCATGCAAACAAATAAATAATAATTTTTTTCGCTCTTCTATCCATCTACATAATTTTAGGCACTTGTAGCATGTCATGTAATGTAAGCCGGTACTCGATCGGTATGTTATTTATATTGGTTAAGCTAAGATACATACTTCTATAAGTATGGAATATTAACTTTAAGTGACGGATTTACAATAAGTCAAAAATTATTCCGTAATTACGTAACTGCGAAATTATGTAATTACGGAATGGGAGCCCTAATTTGATTCCAGAGACTATTGCAAACAAATAAATAAAGATTTTTTTTCGCTCTTCTATCCATCCACATAATTTTAGGCACTTATAGCATGTCATGTAATGTAAGCCGGTACTTGATCGGTATGTTGTTTTTGTTGTTTAAGCTAAGATACACACTTCCGTAAGTACGGAATATTATACCTTTAAATGACGGATTTACAATAAGTTAAAAATCACTCCGTAATTACGTAACTGCGAAATTACGTAATTACGGAATGGGAGACCTAATCTGATTCCAAACAAAAAAAAGATTTTTTTGTTTGGAATCAGATTTGCAAACAAATAAAGATTTTTTTCGCTCTTTATGTTAGTGTAGATAAGATAATTCGAGTATAATCCAAATCTAAGTACGTTCGGTTAAACCGGCACTCGGTTCAAAAAGGAAGCACTTATAACCACCCGCGTTAAAGTTAATAGACGCCCTTGTCTGCATTCAATGTTAATATCACAAATTATGACGCTCAATCACTGGCAGGATACAAAGCCAGATGGAGTCAGCGATAAGGATATCAACCCATCTTCGACTCCCGTAGCTGTGTTGATGGATAATTACATGCTGGAGGAAGGAAGTTGAGTCGAGTGAGAGCGCTAAGGCGGAACGTGCTCTACGCTGTCGGGTCAATAACCTGTCTGCTGACTCGACTGATCGTATGTTGTCTACTCTTTGGAGTGATCTCTTTAATTTAGTTCGGTAGGTAGGGTGAGCCGGAAAAAGACGTGCCCAAATTTATATTTTAATATATTAATTTTTTTTGCTTCTGATGTATACGACTTATTTGTCTTTAATTTACCAGTTTCCCAATATTTTTTTAATTTTGTGTGATAAGACGGTGTATCTATAATTTAAAAATATCGAACTGTACTTTCATTTATCTCCTCCTTCCCCATTGCGCATTCTCTACTTCATCCTTTTATTTTTGTGATATTAAAAAATTACTATGAATTTCCGGTTTAAAATATTAATAATTTTTTTTTTAATTTTAGAGTTATTGGTGATTAACAATTCCTCAATTCAAAAGAGTCCATAGAAAAAGGTACTAAAATACTGAACACACAAATCTGTAACTAATTTGTAATTTTTCAACAAAATGTTCATAAAATAGTCAATCTGTCTGTTCGAAATAATCCTATTTGAATAATCAGAAAAATACTCGTTAAAGGTACACTCTGGTTTTATTGAAGCTTGAGACGAAATTTGTGCTTTATTTTTTAAAACTTTGAGAACTGAGGAATATGTGTCCGTTTGTATAATATTGAAAATATTCATAAATTAACAATTTGATTTGATTTAAATTAATATTTATATATATATATATATATATATATATATATATATATATATATATAAAATTACAAACTAATTTATTGTTCAATAAACCGTGTAAAAATTTAAAAAAACTATCGCTAATCAGAACAAATCTTGGTTTTATAACACCTTTCGAGAGTGTTTTTCTATATAAAAATAATAAAATATTTTGTTAAGGATTTTCATTAAAAGTTTATGTTAGATTGACGATTTACAGTATTAACTTTTACATCTAGTTAAAAGTTGATTCATCTAATCTTATATTAAGTAAAATTACTTCAAAAATATATTTGAATTTGTTTGTAGTTTTATGTAATATCTTACTTCTGACGTCCAGTTGGGCTTAAGTGCCCTTAAGTAATACTATCTTATATTAAACATAAGTAATTCTAATGCCTTTTGACATTGTTTTACTCTGATTCTCTCAGGACCTTGAAAAATTAAATTATGTTATTGTTGAAGCAAGTTACATTAATTTCAGATAATGTTAGACAGTTTCTTTATCTTGTTTGAATGTTTCATTAATACATTGGTAATAAATAAATTACTGGATTTTTTCCCAAAAAAAATATATAATTTTGGTTATTAAATTATTTGTGAAGTTGGGTTTTTTTTTCACCAACGGTCACAACTTGTCAAATCTTTTTGATGATGCAAATTAGCATCTCTGATTTATATTTTAATCGCAGTCATACAAGTTTTTTGATGGACATGAGCTGCTTGCAATAAAAAGTTGCCGATTTGTTTGTTTTTTTTGAGCTACAATGTTAACCAACTTGTTTTTACTGATAAATTAATTTGCTCAAGCTTTTAAGCAGGGAGCTCTGCCCTGCTAATTAGCAAATTTTTGTCGGTTATTTTAGTTATTTATTTGTATGTTCTAATACCTAGAAAAGATACGTACGTTACTTTGATTGTAATAATTAAATTTCTACCTTATTTTTTATTTTCGACAATTTTTTGTAATTCTCCAGAAATCTGCTTCTAGACAGAGAATATTTTATTGTATCCAATTATTGTTATCGGTAGTAGATATTATATTGTAGTCAATTATTGGGTAGTGAATACATTACTCTGTTAAATTTTTCTCATTGTGTTCAATTTATTGCAGGTAATTTTGCTGATATTTGCTAAAATCTATGTCCCATCTGGACTAGATAATTTAGAAAATCTAAAAGTTATTCTATTATATTATAAAAAATAACAACTCTATAAATTGCATTATTTTATTAATTTGCCAAAAAGATTATATGAGTTGACAAAAAAATAAATTATTAAAATTTTCAACATAAATCTCTTTTTTTAGTAAGGTAAAATAAAAAAAATTAAAATACTAAAGCTGTTTTGAAGCAAATATCTTAATCATTATATTATCATTAAATCAAAATAATTGATTTCCTTAAATATACAAAGAAATAAAGCCTTGTCATGTTGTATAAGTTCACATTTAAAAATCCCTTGTCATGTTGTATAAGTTCACATTTAAAAATCCCTTGTCATGTTGTATAAGTTCACATTTAAAAACCCCTTGTCATGTTGTATAAGTTCACATTTAAAAATCCCTTGTCGTGTTGTATAAGTTCACATTTAGAAATCCCTTGTCATGTTGTATAAGTTCACATTTAAAAATCCCTTGTCGTGTTGTATAAGTTTACATTTAAAAATCCCTTGTCATGTTGTATAAGTTTACATTTAAAAATCCCTTGTCATGTTGTATAAGTTCACATATAAAAATTCCTTGTCATGTTGTATAAGTTCACATTTAAAAATCCCTTGTCATGTTGTATAAGTTCACATTTAAAAATCCCTTGTCATGTTGTATAAGTTCACATTTAGGTGTATTAGGTTATTATTTATTCATATAATTTATAGTTTTCGGCAAATTAGCAATATCTATAGAGAAGTTATTAATTTAATTTAATAAAATTCAATGTTCTATAGTGAAATGTTTTTTCTTTTATACCGCGAGGCCCCTTTTACCTCGCATGTCAAAAATGCCCACATGTTTGCTTTTCCAACGTTAGATTATTTTTTAAATTATTATTCTTTAATTAATTTTGTCGATAAATGTAAAAGAAATAAATAATTATATTTATTATCAATTTTAATCGCAAACCATTTAAAACATATCCATATCCAAAGTTTTAATAATATTTCTGGTAGAGTCTGCAAGGGCCATCCAATACTTTATAGCAACGAATTTTCCGAACAAGTGGCCCTGTACCCGTATTTTTGCAACTAAATCTCGTAAAAATAAAGTGTGACGCGTTGGATGTATCAGCATTGAAGATTTAATTTTTTTTATAAAAGAGTTGAGTAAGGATTAATACACCGAAGATTAATTTTGTCAAGTGAAAGGTAAATTAACTGGTAAATTTTTTTTGCATAAGGTCTAACCGATATAACCTTCTTTTATGGTCCATTTATTAGTGACAATTGCTAATGATTAGCCGTGTCATAGCAGTCAGTAGGCGGTATATAATACTTTTTTTCTCATTGTTAACTTCGTATAAATCCATAATAATTAAAATATGTCCAATTTTTTTTTCTAGGTTTAAAGTAATACGATATTAAAACCATTATTTATATTATGTGCGAGCAAAGAAATAAAAATACATAAAGTGTAAAATATAAAATGTAATCCTTAAATATAAAATTTAAAAAATTTCAATGCACATTCTTTTGATATTTTCCTTGTGTATATTTATTTCGTAATAATGGTATTTTAATAACACACTTTAAAAAATCTCGCTCAAAAAACTTTTTTAAATTTATTTTATGAGATAGTTTAAATATGGTACACTAAAAATACGTTTCGTGAATAACTATAATGTACAGTCTTTTCTACTTTTACTGTTTTCGTATATGCATAGCTATATTTTCTTTAGGTTATATACGTGCAACGCATACTTTGTGAGTAACAATGATTTTACAAACTTATCACTTAATAGTGTCGCGTAAAAACTAGTTTATACCACGTATCCAAGATGGGTGAAATTAAATAATTGATAATTAATAAACCCATCATTTTTTTCCAGCCACTTCCAGTATTTTATAAAAACTAAAAATATGTTCGAACATTTCTTCACGCGTGGTGACGCCGCTTGTTGGTATGCGGCAAATTTATAGCTCATGTGCATTATCTTAATCACTTACATTATGACTGAAATTAAAATATGTGTTTTATATTTGTTTGGTAACCAGTTTTTTTTAATTTTCCTTATTAAAATTATTCCATTGACCATGGCAGCTAAGCAGAAAGGCTGTATACAATGATTTTATCTGCCGCTTGCAGCTTAGACAGAGGCAGCAATAACTATAAATTAACTGTGTTGGTCATCTTCAATCACCAACAACATAAAAAACCAAAGAATAGGATAATTGGAAGGAAAATATTTTTACACTCATTAAGTTTTTCTTAACATGAGCCCTGAAGAAATCACAAACTCTTCAAATCTGCCTTCTCGTGTCTGTGATGATTGTTTCACAGACACGAGTGGGAATATGTGGGACAAATTAAAAAAAAAATTATATTTTTGCTTCAACAAAAATATGAGATTAGTAATTATGAAAATAAGGAAATTTCGTTCTTTGAGTTCTTCATGAATTTCATTTAGATTGAAAAGTGAACGAGGAAAGATGTAATATGTGCAAAACGACGGATGAAACAGTACTATCCAAAACAAAATACAGCGACCTTCTGTATTAAATTTAAAAAGAGTATATAGTCCTATTGAAACAGAACCCAAGTTAAGATCACGATATTAGGCAGGGCTACTCTCTTGCTCTTATGATGCAATATAAAAGTAATTTCATGCTTTGAAAAGGAAATATAAATATTCCTTTTAGCTACCGCATAATATAACACGAATGAACTAAAATAGTACGTTCCTTAATTGCCGACCTGATAGTGCATAGACATATCAAGTGACGTTTATTGTATTGTAAAAAAACGGCAGTTGGTCTTTTACAACGGACTCATGCAGTAACTTTTCGTGTGTTTATTTAATAATCAATATTTGGTTGTGATTTAATAGTAGAGTACAGAAAAATTAAAAAAAAACAAGTGACTGGGAGTTCTCCACAAAATAAGATTTCACAGATAGTTTAATTTTGTTTCCTTAATCATAATTTTAAACATTATATGTTACGTTTTTTAATCATAGATATATTTAATTTTTTGACATCTTGACTGGCAGGCCGCTGAATGGCAGGCCGCCATCTGATACGGCATCTGATATCAGAAATATTCAGCAAAATTCGTGATTATAATTGTTGAATAAAGTTAAAAATGGAGAAATTATATGGTTATAATTTCATAACAGTTTTAGAGAGAAACACAATTAAAATATTATATAAGCATACCAAAATCTTCCAGATATGTCAAATTAGGTTAGATCAACCTGACACACGTTGCTACTGGCGATAATCACAGTGAACTTACATGAAAAGTCGCGCAAAAAATGAATTATAAGATAGAGAGAGACAATGAACGTACGTATATATGTGTACATGCCTCTTTGTCTTTTGCACGAGGTTTTTGGTCGAAAAGACGTTGTTACACTAAAAACTGTTTCATTTTTTTTAAACATTGTTTTACTTGATACTTTTGATTATTATTACATACTTTTGATTATTATTGCTGTGATTTAATTAATTTTGTAACTTGGATGAAAATCATTTTCATCATATCACATACAACGAATAATTTTGATAAGCGAAAAATGTTACAATATTACTTTTTTTCTAATTTATAATATATAAATATTTTTACACTTGTATATTTTAAATTTTTTTTAAATTGTGATTAAATAAAAAAACATCAAGTAAGCGTGGGACAAGTCTTTGCGTTTCGTAGTAATTTATATCCTATGAAATTATCGGTGAAAATTTAATGAAATATTTTTAACTGACAATTGTAACTAAATGCTTATAAACATTTTTTTTAAAAATTCCAATACTCTAAAAGAAAAATTAAACACAAAAAGACATTGCAAGTTATTTTGAAGCTAAATATTTTACAAACCGAGAAAAAAAATTAAAAACGATAAACCAAAATATCATTTTCAAAGTAAAATTCAAAACTGGATTTAATATTACTATGCTTATAGGGTATCAAAATAAAGTATGTAGGTACTTACGTTATATCATTTATATCGAGAATACACATTCTATTTCAATTTTATATTTTAAATTGAAACTCTCAAGTGTTATAAACCCGAATGAAAAAATGTGTCTAACTTGGTATTACTTTGTTATAAAAAGTTTCTCTTCCTATGAGTGTGGATTGCATACAAATACTTTATATTTATTCTGAGAACGATATACACATAACTTAAAATAGCGATAGAAATGAAATAGTTGGCATTCTAAAATTCGAAGAACATCACAATGAAAATTCGAATTCGAATCGAAAATGGAATTCGAAAAACATCACAATGGAATTACCTTATTTTCGTATTTAAATTTTGAGTTATTTAAATATCATACGATTTATTCTGTTAAATGACTTACAGCTCTGTTACACTCTTCCAAATTTTTTTCTCCTATCAGTCTCAGAGATTATCTAATTATTATTCCTCATATTTTTCTGCCGTTTCCAAAATTCGCTTGCTTGTATCCATCACCACAATTTCCATGTCGTTTTTTTTAAATTTCATAATGTTATTGACTTATCTTTTTTTTTAAAGACATTCATATAAAAATCACTCTTGATATTAGCAATTTCAGATTAATTTTTAGCTTCATCTAGATATGAGTGCATTTAGAATGGTTAAGATTTGTCACATATGAATTACTGAGTAAATAAAGCATGACATATGAAAGAGTGTGGAAAATAAAAAGTATTAATTTAAACTGCTTAGATGTACAATCAATAATTTTGTTGGTTATTAAAGAAAAAACTAAAAAAGAACTGAAAAGACGTATATGAAACACATACTACTATAATATGCACAATTATAATACCAAAACTGTATACAGACAGTCTAGGAATATTTCTCAATATTGAAAACTTTTCGGAAACATTGTGAAAGTGAAAGTCAAACCAAGCTTTCTCTAAGAAAATATTTAATCTGTAATTTGTATTTACAATGATTTGCAATACATGGACGATACTCATTAATTTTTTCTATGAATGTAACATTTTAAAATCATATCTATCCCAGTAAATGACACAAAAGAAGTTCAAAGAGGAAGTAGAATATTTATACTCAGTTCTGGTAAAGAATTGAACTCATTGGTCTCTCGCCCCTCTATCTTGGTCAAGGAAGACTAAGAAATAGCAGTTATAGCGCCATCTATTTGAGAAAATTGGCATATTTTACTCTAAAAGACTTGCTCGTTTCTAATTAACCTGAGAGGTCTTAAATTTAGCAAAATTATTAACCGATAGGTCGATTGAGAGGGAAGTTCTCTCCTTTTACATCATGAATACAGGAAAGAGAAGATTGATTGCTGACCAGTTACTTCTGTAACGATATGAACAGTATAAGTATAACAATAATTTTAAAATACAAAAACTTGTTTTATATTTTAAAATTATTTTTGAAGAGTTATGGTTACAACATTTTACTACGGAGTCATAACAGGCCAGTACTGGAATATTATTTTTCAAGCCTAAATGCAAAGCAATATTTTCGTCTAAAAAATTTATACATTCCTTAAATTTATTCATTTATGTACTTTCTATCTCATTGATACATATCGCGGACTTATTGCTACAAGAGCAATCTCTTATAGTCAAGCAGAATTTAAACATTCTTCACTCTTCTTATTTTAAACACCCTTCTTTCTTCTTTCAAAGAAGAACTCTTTATTTTTAGAATTCTTTACCAATGCTAAGATATTCTACCTAAGCTTTTTTATAGAACAAAGAAATTACACTGATCAATCATATTTTATGATTTAGAAGATTAAGCAAACTCAAAAACTAAGTATACATGTTTATGTTAGAGCTTAAATTTAAAAAAAAAATTATGGACCTCTCGAGAATAGTCTTACTCTTCCCACAGTCTAGATTTGGCTTTATTAGATTATCCCCTGTTGACGTTTGTAAAGTATTTTAAGATAGCAGAAATTCGACTTAAAACACCATCATTTAAGCCTATACGAAGATGGGTCGACAAGTATCCAAATAGCTGTTCTCGTTTAAAACCAAGAACTTTTCTAAGCGTTAGAACAAGTACATATATTGTAATAAGCGGAGAAATAAAGAAAGTGTGTTAGTAATTTCTAATGTGTTCATTAAAAATATAGGTATAAAATTTCTTTTTTGATTTATAATAAATTCGTGTAGATCGAAAGTACGACACTACATATCGGTTTTGTTGATATGGAAAAATACTTGGGAGAAATTCACACTTAAAAACTTTTTTTTAATCATGAGGTACAAGACTGACATATGAAGTAAATTGTAAATATCCTAGAATTAGCAAAGAAGGTTGCCAAGGAGAGTGTTTAAAACCAACAACTTAAAACAAATCAAAAAGGGCACAGTAGCAATTATACCGCACTTTCTACGTTGACTACCTTGCCACTGGATCCTTTTTAATAAACTTTACCAAATTAGGTATCGATGACGTTAATTTCTTACGCTTTTTCCCCTTTTTGTAATAGAACGAGAGTAGTGAACGAGTTTCTTACGACCTTGTTGAACATAGTATACAAAGTCGTATAACATTTAAATAAAATTTGTAACGTAAGAGTAAAATTTTGGCTGCTGTGCAAAAATTTCTTTAGAAATAACTTTGCCGTCTCATGATGTCCAATAACTTAAAAGCGCCAACTTTTAAAAAATATTGTTGTGTACATTCATTTTTTTGCAATTAACACGTGACCTGTGCAGTGTAACTGATACTTTATTGAGAATGAAAAAAATAAAGAGCCAATTAAGTGCGGCCCGTGCCATCGGCATGAAAATTATTTGCAAAAGGCGCCACTCGCGAATTGCTCCTTGGCGCGAAAACACGCTCGCCGCCATATTAGGCGGCTCCATTTTAACATTTCGTATTTGTATTTGCGAGTTTTAATTTAATATGTGTATTTTAATTTAGATTAATTCATCGATTGAGTGACTGATTTAATTTATTTTATTTGCGAAGTGATATTTTAATGTTTGGTTACCAAAATGTGTGATTTAATTAGTCAGTTCAGAAAATTTTCTTTTTTATTTTTATATATTTTTAATTTTTTTGTTTCAATTGACGCCATAACGATTGATACTCAGTTGGGCATTGCTGATCAAGGTTAGTGTATTAAAGTAATTTTTTTTAGAAACAGCTAATTTATTTACGAAACTAATGTTATTAGCATAAGTTGTGTAGGTAAGAAAATAATACCAGTAAGATTGATCATTTTCCATAATTGGTACAATATCATTTTTCATAATTTGTACATTATAGTTAAGGGTATATCCTCTAAAATGAGTTTTTATTTTTTTTTAATATATTCAATTTTATATTCCAAAATGCGAATCCACCGTTCTGTCACTCGCACAAAGCATAGCGTCGTAAAATAACTTTATGTATTTTGTAACTAAGGTAAATCTTATAAAAAAAATTACGACTTTACTACTAGACCAGTTTTTATTAATTATAAGGTAATTGAAACCATAATGAATTAAAGCGTAAAAGACCTTTGAATTGTACAAACACATCAAACATGTTGAAGATTATTTTTAACCAAAACTTGAAATGTCGAGAAGAATTCCTCTCGGAAGGTGGTCCATTTGAAAAGAATAACAACGAAATAGAGAAGATCGTCAAAGAACGAAGTAGATTTACTGAAATAAATTGAGAAAGATGCAATGTCTTATACTAGGGACAGACATGACTATTAAGATAACTTGTAAATGTATTTATTGATGACATACTCTTGGCTAGGAATCTGCAATATTATAGAATTTGGACGCGTACAACTCGTCAGGGAACAAATATTTATGGATAAAATAATCTCTATGGAAATTAAGAGAGGAAACATTTGAAGATGTAACATTAAAAGATCTAAACAAATATATGAAGTTTAAAATAAAAAAAAATTAAGAATCTGTTGCAATACACCTTGGATTGTTGTTTATTACAGGGTCTAAACAAATATAAGAAGTTTAAAATAAACAAATGAAGAGTCTTTCTCAATACACCTGGGTTGTTGTTTATCACAGGGAGACAGTTCAATCGACTTTGGAGTTGTAAAACATATTATGGCATCTATTTCTATGTGCGCACCCTAGCATTATACAAAGGAAAGATTATCAGGACAAATATGTAATGAATGAGTGGAACACGTTTTGCGAAGTTTCAATACACATTTAAGTATTTGTAAATATATCAAAGTATAAAATTCTATTAAATTATTTCAAACTATAAATTTCTCCCAACGTAAATATATACTAGATATATTACGGTTGGTTGTAAGAGATTGCTCTTGTAGCAATAAGTCCGATACTTTAATTGGATACATTAAAGTACTTAGCGAAAGACTCATTACAAAGTTTCCATAGATATTTAAGTATTTGTAAATATATCGCAGTATAAAATATTTCTATTAAATCATTTATAAATATTAACTTTTCACAACGTAAATATATATTATACATATTCTGGTTGGTTGTAAGAGATTTCTCTTGTAACAATAAGTCCGCTACTTTAATTCGATACGTTAAAGTACTTAGCGGAAGACGCATTGCAAAGTTTCCATACACATTTAAGTATTTATAAGTATATCAAAGTATAAAATATTTGTATTAAATCATTTATAAATATAAATTCTTCACAATGTAAATATATACTATATATATTCTGGTTGACTGTAAGATATTGCTCTTGTAGCAATAAGTCCGCTACTTTCATTAGATACATTAAAGTACTTACGTAAATAATATGTATCACAGGCATAAAAGTATAAGAAATTATATATTTGCCTGGTACATCTTTCACAGATATAATAAATATATATATATATATATATATATATATATATATATATATATATATACGTATATATATATATATATATATATATATATATATATATATATATACGTATATATATATATATATATATATATATATATATATAAATATATATTAAAATTATTTTTGCAGTTCATTTAAGCCAATCGTATGGAGTTTTTACGAACTTTTTACAGACTCAACTACATGTCATAATTTGGTTTCCTATTACTCGTATATTAGCTCTCTGTAATATTATTACGTTACAGTAATAAAAAAACCAATCATGATCATAAAATCAATCGCAATACGTATTAACCATAAAAAACATTAAAAAAAGGCGAATTCTGTAACGACTCTGAAAATTATGAAGCCAAGTTCTCAAACTCCGCTATAAACTTTGATAAATTATGCTTTACATAATTTAACTACGGAACCGAAACGAGAGAGCACACAATGGCATCATTAAAGTGCACCTTCGCCACAGAAAGCGAAAATGATATTTTCATCTGAAGAATCAATGGAAATCTTTTTTTAAAGCAAATTCATCTGTCCCATTTTCGTAGCAAAACAAAAAACTGTCATAACGGAATATAAATATACAATTTTGGAATATAAGTTGGATTTAGCAATTTGATTGAAGAAAACTCCCATTTTCCTCATGCTGGAGTTCAGGAAGGATGTATTAGAACGTACTTTACGTGGAATACATATGTGTTATGTGTTCCAGATTTTAAAACTGTCCTGTAAAGAAAATTAATTTGTTTCAATATTATCGCAAAAGAAAGAAATATGAAAACTGAATATCTTTGTACGATTTTGAAAACAAATTTGGCAAATTGATTTAATAAAACTCCTTTTTTTGCTCCAGGTATTGCTCGTCTTTGTACTTAAAATTTTTGCGTGAGCCCTGGAGAAATGTACTATTAGGAAATTTTGAAAATAAAATAAACTTTTTTAAAACTCCTTTTTTGCTCCAGGTATCGCTCGTCTTTATACTTAAATTGTTTGCGTGATCTCTGGAGAAATATACTATTAGTAACGTACTCCATAAATTCCAGACAGAAATTCGTTAGAATAAATTCTGTAATGGATCTATCGAGTGGTTATTTCAATGGGAATATTACCCACATAAAACGCATACTATTTATATGGAACGTTCGTAGTACGAATCCGATTGGCATACGGTGGTTTATTAATAGATTGCTTACTTGAATTGTATTCATGCTGGATATTAATATAATGAGATATATAATAAGACTAATCTCAATTACCTCAGATAGTTTAAACCTCATAAGAAACAGCGACGTTATCTGCCGATTCCAGTAAAATTATCTCCACTTTTTCTATTCGTCCGTCACAAGTTCATCAGCTGCTAGACTTTAACGATATATACACTGTATTTTAGAGATATATACACTGTATTTTAGCGATATATGAAACTGAGGGAAGTATAAAATTTTTAAAAAGATTTTGACCGAGTCCAGGAGAAATATCTTGTATTATGTTCCTAATATTATAAATTTGAAATCGTTTTTGCTTGTTTGCTTATTATTTGTTAGATTTTAAAAGGTGTAAAATGTGGAGCTACGAACCCCCTATAATCAAGAAACCAAAGCAATTTTCACTGTGAGCAGCGAAAGTGATATTTTGGGTCACCTCGCTATAAGAAATACGAATAGTTCTTATGTAAGTTTTTTTTCTTATTCACGTACGTGCCAACAAAATGATTGAGAGCGAAACCGACTATTATTTTTTCTGCTCCCCGCTAACTTCACCTCCCCTCTGAGTTGCCGATGCGGCACACATATAAATTATTATCGATAATGCCTAATACATATTATAATAATGAGGCTTTTACAAAATTTTGAATATTAATAAAAAAAGTTATGGAATGCACTATAAAATACTTTTGTTTTTTTATTTAAATAACAAAAAACTTTGTTACGGTTTTCTCTAGATGGCCTTACTTCTTCTTTGAATACGAAATGGTCTTACGCTAGGGACTGCTCTAGCGCTTTAAGTATGCTCCCAATGTCTACCATTGCCTTTGCTTGCAGTTTAAAAAATATTTAACTCATGTACACTTCTGCAATGTACCACTTACGAAATATAAGGTTCAGTCATAAATCAATTTGTACTCTAGCTAAGTCGCGGATAACAGCTAGTGATGATTGTAATAGAATTTATGTTGTTTAACATAATATACAGCTTGTTGTCGAGAACATCACTTAAGGATATTTTGAAGTAGTTACATTTTCACTTTTCTCTCAGACCGATTGACCTGTTCCTCTTCACCGCTTTCGAAACTTGAAAGATTTTATGGAATCATTTGTAGTAATAGTGGCACTGTCGTCACTCCCATCTGGCAAAGAAACTAAAGTTATCACAGAAGTAGCTTTGGTTCAAATTTTTTGTTTGCATGTTATAAAATTAAAATCGAAAAATGGTGGTATAATTGGGAGTTAGTTTGACCACGGAGAATAAAAATCGACAACAAAAAATTGGTTATGCTAGTATAAATTCAACATATTCCCATTTTTGAATGAATATGCGGGATCTTCCTTTATAAGTCAACTAGCTGTGCCCAGCGGTTTCATCCACGTAGCTTTATCACAACTATTTCCCCCAAAGTATAAACATGTCTTCGCTCCGTTCGACAAACGACATAGGTCGTCGAGTCATAGGGATATGATATAAGTGAAAATTTCCAGGATGGCCAGTCAATAAATAAACTAGTCTCTCTTGACATAGCACCCTTTAAAGGATTTTCCCCAACTTCTATTACTTTTCATATCTCTGCTGCGCTCCTGTAAATCGCGACGTGATGGGATATAACTTATTATCTTTGGTATGTATATTGTACGTGTATGTATATTAAGTTATAGACTATATATGTTGACTATATATATAGTCTATAACTTAAAGTATGGGCTTTCTAACACAAAAGAAAATTTAAGGCCGAACGTGTATTTTCAGATATAAGAGCGAATAAATAATAAAGCAAATTTTCCGTTTTATATATTAGTATACGTTTTAATTGATCGACAGTCATTATATATATATATATATATATATACATATATATATATATATATATATATATATATGTATATATACATATATATATATATATATATATATATATATATATATATATATATATTTATATATTCCAAAAAAAATTTCACGAGAAATGTTGATAAAAAAATTCAAAAAGAATGGGTAATACACATTACTATAAATTGATTCTACACGATAAAAAAAACTTAAAGTTTCGATAAAATGTGACATGAATATTAACAAAAATTCGTCAAAATACAATATACGAAATAGTGGAACACATCCAATAGATATATCAGTATATACAATAGCGGGTTGCAATATACGCGATAGTAGATAAAAAAAAAACAAAGTATATAGAATACTGCTTACAACAAAGTGGAAGATACATTGGCAGATAAAATTATATTTGAAAATGTAAAGTATATTAACTCTGACTGAAGATGAAGAAATATCAACGGAAGAATAAAACAAAACAAAAAAAACAAGTGAATCACGATTCGAATTTCACTTCTTGTTTGGGTCAAAACTGGTTTTGGAACTGGTACCGTTTTTTTTTGTTCCGGCCAGTGCTGTCGCCATGCTGGCGATATGTCCATTTTTTCACTTTTGGTTTAAGACTTCTGAATTAAAATCCATCAACCATAATGCCGTGTGTTTGCGTCCATTTAAGATTATAATTTATACTTGAGCTAATTAAGCTGTATTTTTTTGCGTAATGGAAGAAAATGGAAAAATTAACGAAATAGAAACAACGATTGTAATTCATTTCTTGTGGATTTTAACTAATTTACAATTAAATGAAACTACGTGATGTCTTTAGGTGGGCTATTAGCAAAGATATCTTTGCTAATAGCCCACCTGAAGATGTTGTAATACAACGAAACCTAGGTCGTGGTAAAGAACTTAAAGAAAGTAGAAATAATACTACATCACGTAGTTTCATTTAATTGTGAATAATGAATTTCTACAAAATTAACGCCAAATATATTTAATATTAAGTAATTTAATTTAGAAAATTTAAATTTTGTGTAACTGCAGGTTAATAGTGATCAAGGTGCCATTTTAAAATTAAAAAAATAGGCTTGTATATTTTAATTTTATTTTTAATTTTATTTTAATTGCAACTTAACACCTAATTACTGCAAATAAAAGAGTTATTCTAGACATTATATTTATTTACTTTACTTTTATATAAAATGCACATTTGATCCGAATTCAATTTAAATTTTATTTTAATTATCATAAGCAAATTATGCTTTGATGCGACCGCCATTATTATATAAAACATAATTACGCAGCCACAAGAAATTATCAAGTATCAAGAATGAGGGTATATTCAACTATATAGGATAAAAAAAATAATTAAAAAGTAAACTTTACAAGTGGGATGCACCTTCTGAGCTGCTGAGAACAGGAACCCACCATGACTAGGGAAATAAAAGTTTAAACACTAAAATCCGACTATTTTACTACTTGGTCTCGTGCTGATATATTTACGTTAAAAACAATAATAAAATGGGAAGTATTTAGAAAAATGTTGTTTTTTAATACGTTTTATTGTTTCGTATTCGAAGGCCTGACTAGCGTGCATCACTGTAATAAAAATAGGCCTTCGACTGCGGAAGTACAACACAATTATTGTGAGAAATATTTTTTTGTCTTATTGTTTTTAATTTTAAGATGTCAGTTTATTGCGTGCAAGGGCTCTTAAAGCTTGCTTTGTATTTTCGTAGTTAGATTTTAGTTTTATTTATTTATTCCAGATTTTGTTTTTTTAACTTTTATTTTATTTCAGTTTTTTTTTCTCTGTAATAACTGATGATATTTGTTACACATTTCCTCCACCGAACCGAGAATTCCATTATCGAGTGCTATATTAATTATACACAGAGCGATAAATTTATTATCTTTCCTCTTGACTTCGTTGTATTAAAAAAAAATTACCTTTTTAGATTTCTTACGACTATTTACTGATGAAAAGCACAGGTGAGTTGACCTAATAGGTACGTAGTTTTTTTTAAAATTATTAGTACCTAGCAGGGAATTATAATAGTTGTAACAGTAATTTTCTTATTCAGGTCTTTAATATCATACCCATTTCGATATCATATGATTAGGATAAATTTAACAACACCTTACTTGCTAAAATAACTCCAGAAATTTTATCTGTAGGATGAAACATCTATATCCACGTACTGAAATTCATAGACTGAAAAAATTATAGCCCTTCCTTTTCGGTCTAGCCATAATTTGGTAATAAAAGTAATTAAGTGTACTGTCTCGTGTCCATATTTATTGAAGGAACATTTTTTGAAGACGTACAATCGTCATACTACTTGGGTTTGTGTTGGGACACAAGTTGAAGGTCAGTAAATAATTTAGGAACTTCAAACTTGTGTCTCAATAAACCTGTGTAGCAAATGAATTGAATAAACACAACGGAAATTATACAACTGGAATCAATTTTTTTTAAATTACTTTTACGTTGCTTCCGGTAAATGTCCACGATAAGTCAAGTGCGATCGAATTAACTACCAAATTAATGGCCGTATTAAGCCATCATAGGGGCGTTCCGCTAACCGTACGTTACGGTACATACTTTGTTTGTTAGACATACTCGTAAAGTACATTAGGTAAAGACAATTAAAACTTGATTACTTAACAAAATATTTTTGGTTTTAAATTTGTAATTAGAGAGGGTTTATGATAAAAGAGTACGTATTTACGAGTAGTTTCATGTACTGAAAAATAACTCTGAAAATCCATCTAGTATTAATCCCAAGTGTTACAAGAATAAAAATACCGCATTTATATAGAGAAAATGAAAGAAATAAGCTTCTTAAGAGCTTTATTGAAAAATTAGACATCTGAAAAATCTTGGGATTTTTATATAAAGTCTGTTTTTCGTACCATTTTGTTAATGTTATTTCTACGTAATTCTTTGAACCATAAGATGAGGCATAGCATAGATCGTGTCTCTTTGTATCCTCTATACTAAGATGTAAGGTACTAATGTATCAAACTCGCAGGCTCAACAAGGTTATCAGAAAAAAACCATGTAAAACTCGAAGGAAATACTCGTTTTGAAAAAAAAAACAGAAAAAAATGGTAATGTCGGTTAACAGTTTATTTTTAAATAATTTAAGCAATGCTTACAAATTAAAATCAGCAAAAGGTATTGATACTTCATTTTTACTTCTTATTAACAATTTTTTATATATTAAATATATAACACATACACATTTATGAAGATGCCTTTTTTGGTTTGTATTTTGGTTGTAAATAGTATTTTATTTCTTGCGTTTGTCTAGTCGCAAATTTCTGAATTATTTGTTTTTTTTATATCCTAAAAATACCATGTTTTTTTTAAATTATATTCTATTCATGTAACGCCATGCCTATTTTGATGGTTTTCTTGGATTCGCATTTGGCTATTTTTCTATTGGTTTTTATTTAAGTTTTTTTCGTGCCTGTCCTCTTATTTTATCACATGAGTAATTTCTTAAGTACGATTATTTTAGAATGTATGAATTAAGTAATACTATATATAAATATAAATATCATTAAATGCAAATGGAAAATTATTTAATGAATGCTGATAAGGTAATTATTTTCAAGTAAAACACAAATGAACAAGATCGCTAGGTGCTTGATCTGGATTGTGGGATCGATGAATAAGAAATCCGGAGTACACAGAAGATCAGCTATCACAACGTTATTTTTGTGAATTCATCATTTTGTGTCTTTTTTCTTTGATGACTGCTTTCAGTCCCGCTAGTAACGTATTGTAACACTCTCCAATTATAAATTATACTAACATCCTATTCTTTGTATTCGATGATCATCTTTCCATTTCGGCTCCAAAAATTGCAGATACTGATTTTTCTTCTTAGGTGTTGTTTATGACTAAAGTTTAAAGTGATGGATCCAAGTTTTTTTCCCAAATGCAATCAATCCTAAAATACAGGTAAGATTATCCAAGTACTTCCAAAGTTTGTTTGACCCTCGATTCCTCGCTGCTTCTGAGCCATTGTGAGTACTCTCTTCTTCTTGTAATGACTTTTGTCAACCCAAGATGATCATGTAAGATTCTCAAAATTATGCGGTCTGATACTCAACCTAATTCAAAAAGTAGTTTCTTCCTTAGGTAGACATTTTTCAACATTAATTTTTGTCTTTTTAAACCTTTGACGTTTTGGGCTCAGTTGATCGTGCTAGTTTTCAATTGACTCTCAATCATGTTTATAAAGACCATGTTACTTATGGGTTATGATTTTACTAGGAATCTGATCACCATAAACAAATTCCATCTCTTATTTTTTTAATATTGGACGAATAACATTTTAGGATTGAGACTTAAAATATGTACCTCTGTTGAGTTTCTAATAACTATTATGTAAAAAGAGTGTAACTAACCCCAGCCCTCCCCTTCGTTCTGCCGATTTTCTTGATCTCCCCTGATATTAAGATTTCTTAATTCTTTTGGACTAATAAATACAAACTGCAAAATGTTGACTGCAACTGCTGAATAGTTTTAAAACTGTGAGAATATAAATAAACAAACATACAATCATGCCCACAGTCAAAAATGACAAAAACCATAGAGTTTTGTTATCTAGATCTTTATAGCTCCATTAGTTTTTTCTAATTTTCTTTTAAATATTTTACGTACCTTTCTCTGATCAAAAAAAATGTAAATAACAAACAAGTATTACAAACAAGTGTTTATAATACTATGAAAATTATTATTCTAAATTAAGAAATATGTATTTATATAGAGAAATAAATTGTAAACAAAGAAACAAGGCAATAACTGCTTTTACTCGCACAGATTGCTTCGAGCGCGTCGCGCTAGGATGGTTCCTGCCTCCCTCTGACGTTTACGAGAACCGAACCCAACTTGGCGTCATGGACTGCGAGAAAGTTTGTCTGGACGACGAGCGCTGCCAGAGTTTTGATTATGGGTGAGTAAATCTCACAACATATTATGCTCCAAGATACCTCGCCAAAACGTTGATTTACCAAAATGTTTGTTAGAACTCAGTTTGTTTATAGATCCAGTACCTTATACATACTTGGCACTTATGAATTATTTTTATATTTTATATTTCAACTTGTACAAACAATATTTATTAGATAACCAATCAAAACACAACATTACATATGTTGTGTTGCGCTTACTATTATGGAAAACTGCTCCAGACTTTCATTAAACATTATATATCCAACCTTTGCTTATCTCCCACCTGAAAATGATGTAATACAACGAAACCTAGGTCGTGGTAAAGAAATTATAGATAGTAGAAATAATACTACATCACGTAGTTTCATTTAATTGTGAATAAAGACTTTCTACAAAATTATCGTCAAATATATTCATTATATATTCAGACAGAATATTGAATAGAATATGATAGGATAAAGAATGAGATAAGATAGGATAAGGAACAGGATAGGAGAGGATAAATAAAAGGACAGGATATGATAAATAATAGAACAATTCAAGGAATATGATAGGATAAGATAAAGAAAAGGATAAGACGGGATAAGGAATAGAACAGAATAGGGTAAACAATAAGATAGAATATTATATAGGATAAGATTATATAAGGGATAGGATAAGATTGGATAAGACATAGGATATAATACAGGACAGGATATGGAATCGGATAGAAAAGAATAAGAATACGATAATATAAGATAACGGAGGAAAGCATAAAGTAGTGATAAGGAAGCGAGGTCAGAATAATTCCGATTAGATAACTTTTGAAAACTTAACGATGCGTTTGTCGTGTCAAATCGAATGATCTGCTAATGAGATATTCCTATTGTCTATTGTGCAATTAATAATTGAATGATTATATTAGTAAAAGCGTAATTCCAACAACCCAGTCTTAGTCCAAATTAAGTAATATTCACTTAAACAACTTATATTAATTCAACGTATTTGTTCTACAAAAAGATAAAACCGTCTTGGCCCTTGCGTGGAATAAAGGAATTCAGCTTTTATTGTTATCTCACAAACTCATCCAATATTGCTTCGTTTAGTCCACTTATGTTGGTAGCATGTACTGTATTGAACACTCGCTTCTATCTACTCGTTCTTGGTTGCAGGTTAGTTAGTAATGATATTAGTTGAGGTAAGTTAGTAACGATATCAGTTGAGGGAGTTGAGGTTATTGATAGTATATAGTACTGCATTGAACACTCGATTCTATCCACTCGTTTCTGCTAGCAGGTTAGTTAGTAATGATATTAGTTGAGGTAAGTTAGTAACGATATTATTTGAGGGAGTTGAGGTTATTGATAGTATATAGTACTGTATTGAACACTCGCTTCTATCCACTCGTTCTTGGTTGCAGGTTAGTTAGTAATGATATTAATTGAGGGAGTTGAGGTTATTGATTGTATATAGTACTGTATTGAACACTCGCTTCTATCCACTCGTTCCTGCTAGCAGGTTAGTTAGTAATGATATTAGTTGAGGTAAGTTAGTAACGATATTAGTTGAGGGAGTTGAGGTTATTGATAGTATATACTACTATATTGAACACTCGCTTCTATCCACTCGTTCTTGGTTGCAGGTTAGTTAGTAATGATATTAGTTGAGGTAAGTTAGTAACGATATTATTTGAGGGAGTTGAGGTTATTGATAGTATATAGTACTGTATTGAACATTTGCTTCTATCCACTCGTTCCTGGTTGCAGGTTAGTTAGTAATTATATTAGTTGAGGTTAGTTAGCAATGAAGTTAGTTGAGGGAGTTGAGGTTATTGATAGTATATAGTACTGTATTGAACATTCACTTCTACCCACTCGTTCCTGGTTGCAGATTAGTTAGTAATGATATTAGCTGCGGAAGTTGAGTAATGATATTAGTTGAGGTTTTTAGAGATATTTTCATAATCTATTGATTTCGTTAGCATTATTAATAATTGCCAATCGCTAGTTAGAGTCGTGGTTGCTGCAGGATTTGGCAGTAAAAGAGTACCATGTCACTTGTCACTTGTAATATACTTTCTTATCATCACTGTTTACTTCATAGATTATTTATATCGGAAATGTATTATTTTATATGAAATAGAGATTAGAAACCCATGACAGATAGATAGATGGGAGGAATGATAGACGAAGTACCACCACAATAGAGATTCATTCGAACATTAACAATCGAAATGCCTCACGAAATATGCAAAAGAAAAATTACGTAGACATCCTACAAAAAAATGTCATTTATGTAATATGTGTGACTATTCTAAATGTATAAGCTCATTAAGCAACCCAGTAAGCAATTTTCCAGTTGCAGCCTTTAAAAAAATATTGAATTTACTTTGAAGCTTTAAAAATTACCAAGAAGAAGTACTCATAGCAAAGCAATTTAAGGGTCTTAAAACTACAAGAGGAAAAAATATATATATATATATGTATATATATATATATATATAATTAAACACACACACACATACATATATATATATATATACATATATATATATACATATATATATATATATATATATATATATATATATATATATATATTTATATAACACACCACTTTGAAATTAAGAAAATTGCTTCAACTTTGAAGTTATATAAGAGAAATATGTAAAAAAACACTTTGAGGCTTTTAACAAAGTGGACATTTAGCACGCCACTATGAAAGTTGAAAAAAGATTGCTTTAATATTGAAGCTTTAAGACTACAAGAGAAAGGAAATGTATAACAAAGCACTTCGAATCTTTTAAAAAAGGGGACACATAACATATCACTATGAAATTTGTAAAAGTTTGCTTTACCTTTGAGGTTTTAAACCTACGAGGAAAAGAATATATGACAAAGAACTTTAAATCTTTTTTAACTTTAAAGTTATGTATAACAAAACACTTTAAGGTTTTTAACAAAGGGGACATTTAGCACGCCAATATCAAATAAAGTTTAAAAGTTTTAAAGCTTCAAAATTCTATGTAAATATCCGTCATATATATTAAAAAAGTTTATATTAACTTTGTAACTTTAAAGCTACAAGGAGATATTTAACAAAGCACTCTGAAGTTTTTAAAAAAGATTGCCTTAATTTTGAAGCTTTTATAATTATCATAGGAAAAGAGACTTGTAAAAAGCACTTCGGAGCTTTATATTTTCTAAATGAAGCTTAATAAAATTTCCAAAAAAAATTATTTTCACGGAATATGATATTGACGTACAGTATTAGAATTTTCACTCTCATTCGAGATATGGGAGATTATACATTATAATAGTATTTTTGTTAATTTTACTACATACTAATGGAGATATATATCCAAAGCATCTGTCTCCAAAATTTTATTTACAATTGCCGAAAATATGAGACTTTAATAAACGAACGGATTGATCGATGACGGTAAATCCCTCTCTCTCTCTCTCTATATATATATATATATATATATATATATACATATAAGCCAGAAAAGTTAAAATATGGTGCGTACGTTCCTCTTGGCTTTTTGGCTTTTATATGCTCGTTGAGAAAGAATTTTTCGAAATTCGGTTTGTGAAAATGGGATGGAAAATAGCATGAGAATTTTGGTATAATTAAAATTAGAGAAAACATCTTTGTTATTTAGTCTTTCAGACAAAAATATACAATCAACCATTTCAGCGCCTTTTATTTTTTTTGGAAAATCGCTGACCGTAAATATTATATGCAATAAGTTATGTTTATTAATAAATTGACAATACAATCGTAAAATTGAATTTTTAAAAAGGAGGAATCATACAAAAAGAACCACTGAAGGGAACTATAAAATATGGCTTAGAAAAATAAATTACTAAATTATTACGAAATCATTCTTAAACATATCACAAACTTCAAATCCTGTTTTTTTTGTAAATCACGTATATAACCATATATCACCTCTATCTAAACAGCTGATTTTTTTCAATTAAAAGCAAACGAAAAACCTGAAAAAAAATTTCTTCGTTTTAAATTTAAAATGTCGGGAATCCCCTTTATTGTGAAAATTTTCCTATGTCTAAAATGAATAGATTTAAATAAATTATAAGAGCTTTAAAATATATGTATTCTTTTAAATAATTTCAAAAAGCTCTTTTAAATGTTAAACGATTAATCCGGGAGGAAAAACAAAACACAGTTAACAATACTTCAAAACACTCAACAGGAAATTATATGAAAATCAGTATTAGAACTGTTATAACAACAGTATGAACTTTCTTTACTGCATGTATGATACTTATAAATATTTTGAACCAGAATCTGTCAGTACTTTCTAAATTGAAATATACAAATGCAAAAATATTAACGAGTAAATAAACAAGTAGGTATATTTATAATGCCCAATATTCTGAAGTCCTTTATTTTTATATATTGTGAGACCAGACCAAATCGACAATTTATTGGCCAATATTTATATTGCCCAATATTTTAAAGTTCTTTATTTTTGTATATTCTGAGACCAGACCAAATTGACAATTTATTGGCCAATATTTATAATGCCAATTTTTTTAAGGTCCTTTATTTGTATAAATTGTGAGACCAATTCCAAATTGGCAATTTATTGGCCAATATTTATATTGCCCAATATTTTAAAGTTCTTTATTTTTGTATATTGTGAGACCAGACCAAATTGGCAATTTATTGGCCAATATTTATAATGCCCAATTTTTTAAGGTCCTTTATTTTTATCTATTGTGAGACCAGTTCCAAATTGGCAAATTATTGGTCAATATTTGTAATGCCCAATATTTTAAAGTCCTTTATTTTTATCTATTGTGAGACCAGTTCCAAATTGGCAAATTATTGGTCAATATTTGTAATGCCCAATATTTTAAGGTCCTTTATTTTTATATATTGTTAGACCAGTTCCAAATTGATAATTTATTGGGCAATATTTATAATACCCAATATTTTAAAGTCCTCTATTTTTGTATATTGTGAGACCAGACCAAATTGGCAATTTATTGTCCAATATTTATAATGCCCAATATTTTAAGGCCCTTTATTTTTGTTTATTGTGGGACCATACCAAATTGGCAATTTATTGGCTACTGCTGAAGGGTTGTAATTCTCACTAAGACTGCTTTTACTTAACGCATAAATTTCCATAAAGAAATGCTTTTTTGGCAAAAATTGGTAACACAAATAATAACTATACTATAATATATTATTTTTGTAGCGAAATGATATATGCCTTGCACTTATCTTATCCTTTCAAGCCATCTGAACCAAAATAATGTTGCTAAACTATATAAGTTTGAAATATCTGCAATTAAGTATATTTATATAATTGTCCTATATGTAGGAGATTAAAACTGTACATATATAGATGATTAATTTTTCTTATCATTCACAAGATTTTATCGTACATTGTTGATTTAAATCATTCGGAGGATAAGCCCGGAGAACATTGATTACAAATATCGAAAGCAAACATCCGACGTGAAACGCGGAATCGCTCTTTTGTCTCAATTATTGTCTCTTTATCATATAAACAAAGATGAATAATGAAATGCTGCGAAACGTAAGGTTTACATAATGTGGGAGTTACGTTAACCCTCTGCCGGTTGGAATATTTTCTTTTTTTTTTGTAAAACATCAACTCTGCAAGTTTTAGCTATAATTAAAATTACCAATTTTAGGGTTAAATTAAAGCAAATGTAAAAAAAGCCATAAAGACAACAATTTATGAAAATGGTATTTAAGAGAAATATTTTTAATGTAGGTTGTTATTATGAATCTGTTTTCAGATGACGTATGATCTGTACTAATACAAAAACAGCAAGGATAACCTAAAATTTGCAAGTACCTAAAATAATAAAAATAAAATATAACTACGTGGTAATTAGATTTTATGGTTAGTACCAAATTCAATTAAAACGTAAATAGTGTTTTACACCAAAATTGCAGTATCATTAGAAAATCAGTCTCAAATAATAGACTAATTATAAAACTGAGTCAATATTTTTATAATTACGCGATTCAAAGTTTCTCGACGTTTTTGGTTATTTTGAATGTACAACGAACTGCTTTGTTTATAATTTAAAAAATATTTATTTTTTTATTAATTTGAGCCTTTTTAATAATGTATATAACTGTATGTATGTAACTAATGTATGTATGTAACTAATGTATGTATGTAACTAATGGATGTATGTAACTAATGTATGTATGTAACTAATGTATGTATGTAACTAATGTATGTATGTAACTAATGTATGTATGTAACTAATGTATGTATGTAACTAATGTATGTATGTAACTAATGTATGTATGTAACTAATGTATGTATGTAACTAATGTATGTATGTAACTAATGGATGTATGTAACTAATGTATGTATGTAACTAATGTATGTATGTAACTAATGTATGTATGTAACTAATGTATGTATGTAACTAATGTATGTATGTAACTAATGTATGTATGTAACTAATGTATGTATGTAACTAATGTATGTATGTAACTAATGTATATAATCTATTCCCATTAACTACAATGAAGGAGTGAGTGCAAAGTATCAGCTTCGAGGTGTATAGAAAAATATTGAATTTACCATACAACTGACAATATAATTTTTATCAAAAACTTTAGTTATAATAATTAATATTTGAAAGAAATTAATGGCATGAATTCGGTATATCGGAAGAAAGAAGAGACATAAAAGAAAAAGTGTACAAAGAGGAAGTAAGCGGAAGTAAACCGATAAATGTACCATATGAACATATTTTTTCAGACAATTTTTAAAAGTATTTGGGATCGAAGCGTTTATGAAGCTGAGATCCAATGAGTTTTACAATTTCGTGGCGTAAACAATTCTTTCCTATGGCCATCAAAACTTCGATGTGAATTATCAAAATTAAGAAAGAAGAAAATATTCTTTTGCTTCCCTACAAAAACATTATTTTCACGGGAAGTTTATGATTTTTGACAATACTTATATTTTTGCTGTCAGTTTATCCATAAGTTCATCGATAACAGTATACTTAAAAAGACAAAAAAACTGTCATGAAATCATTTACGGGAAAGACTGGATTTGAAGAAAATTAATTTTAATATTCTCTATCGGTCGACCGATGCTTACTAGATAAAACAGACTGTCATTCACCATAGATATTTTTTTGGGTTTCGTACTTCAAAAAAAAGGACCCTTTTAGAATCACTTCCTTTTCCTTCTGTCTGTTTGTCTGCCAAGACCCTTTTTCTCAGGAATGCGTGGAAGTATCAAATTTAAATTAATATCCAATACTTAAGTTAACGGACCCTTAGACTTGTAAATCAAGCATCTAAAAATACGGCCATTTATGCAGCATATTTTGATACCCGCAAGTAAATAAAAAACTATGGGGTACTTCCCGTTAGCCTAGAATACGAAAATTGGCAAAACACAAGGTCTCAGAGAATAAGCAAAAAAAAATCCAAAATTGTTAATGTGTAGTTATATTTCGAAATATGCTCCATGTTTTTACGTCTGTGAAAGATGCTCGATAGATTTTTTATATTTAAACATACTTTTACTAAAAGTATGTTTAAATATAAAAAATCTAACGAGCGAACGTGAAGACTGTGAAGACATTGATCAGAATCGGTTTTTTAAACCAACAAGTAGATACGAAGGTAGCTTTATTACGTTTTCTAACGTTACTATATGATATTCTCATTAATTCTCGCATACCATCGTATCTTTAATCTATACTATTACATAAAACTGTAGATAAGAAGGTAGTTTTTTTTTAAACCAATAAGTAGATACGAAGGTGGCTTTATTACGTTTTCTAACGTTACTATATGATATTCTCATCAATTCTCGCATACCATCGTATCTATAATATATACTATTACATAAAACTGTAGATACAAAGGTAGTGTTTTTAAACCAACAAGTAGATACGAAGGTAGCTTTATTACGTTTTCTAACGTTGCTATATGATATTCTCATCAATTCTCGCATACCATCGTAACTTTAATCTATACTATTACATAAAACTGTAGATACGAAGGTAGTTTTTTTAAACCAACAAGTAGATACGAAGGTAGCTTTATTTACGTTTTCTAACGTTGCTATATGATATTCTTATCAATTCTCGCATACCATCGTATCTTTAATCTATACTATTACATAAAACTGCTTAATACGTACATATAGAATAAATTCCAACTGCTAAACCTGGGTTCTAATGGACCATTCATTTAATATCAGTTCCTGTTAAAGATGCATCAAGTCACAGGTTTCCAACCTGTGACTTTGAACGGAGTTTCAACCCTTTCGTCGTCAATTATATTTTTTCTGTTATTTATGATCCGATCAAAATACTTGCACCAAAATTGTATTATATTCTCATTTTGTATTAGTTGCAATCATCTAGTTTAATTATCCAATTAATACCCAGGTTTGTTAGCTGAAAAGCGCCATCCAATTATGGGCCTAAATTATATTCGGCTAATACGTTTTAATACAATATTTAACGACCGAGCTGGTTTAACCACTGAATAAGGTTAAAAAAGATTACATGTTTTTTCACAACTGTTCTAAAACCAAAACAATTTCGGAGAAATAATAATTCATCACAAAATATTCAAAATTATATTATATATAAAAATCTTTATACATTATGAAATTTATATAAAATGTTTAAGTAAGTTCTCAAGTTCAAGTTATCATTTCATTCCATTTTGAAATTAAATGACTAATTGAAATTAGATAGTATTTATCTACTATCTGCGAACGAACTATCATGAAATAATTTCTACGAAATAATAACTGATTATAAAGAAATTATTTGTAATTAAATTTATGTAGCCTATGGAATTTTAAAACTACTATCTCATGAGTTACAATAGTTAGTATCTAGCTAAAATATTTACCTTACGTCTGCTTAAATGTAATTGGTAACGATATAATTGTAGACCAGAATTCCTTAATAAAAATTACATTAAATAATAAAATTTAGGAGGTAATCATGGGGGTTTGCTTATATGGGAGACTTGCTTCTGGTTTCCGCAAATTTTTCCTGGACTTTCCCCTTGAGTTTCCACTCAAAAGTGTAACAATGCCGGGCGTCGGACGATTAATTCGATTAGTTGGTCAATTAGCTCGACCCCCTCGCACAGGTCAGGTTAGGAATATGACTAGCAGTGGGCGTAAAGACCAAAAGAGATCCTTTAACATATTGGCATGGGGAAGGTTGTGGGAACTCTTCATGAATAATGTCCCAATAAATTCGTGGAGATAAGTTAGAAAACAGATAGTGCGTATAAGGGCGCCCCGGGCGTATCCAAGCCAAGCGTAACCGGATCGGGTGGTGTTCAATTGGCGACCGAAAGTTCCCAATTGTCAGACATCTGTGGGGAGATATGCTACTGAAAACCAGGAATTGAACTGTAAATGACGAAAGAATACTATGTTAGCAACATGAGATGCATATTATAAAGTGGAAAACTAAGCTTCATTGAAAAAGAGATTAAAGAGTGCTACCTGTCCAATCAGGACATCGGTGGATACCCTAAACGGTGGTTTCGATACTATACTACCACCATAAGTAAAACTGTATATTTTGTTGGAAAATCATGTGAAAACAGAAATGGTGTGGCCACAATATTATAGCCATACAAAGATAGGTGTTCGCCTGTATATATCATGGTTCGGATAGAACAATCACGCTAGAATTGAATACCCACCACTGCATCCCATATATCGCAGAAGAAGATATTGATAACTACTTTGATGACACCAGAATCCTCACAATAATCTATATCTGAGAGAGCGATGGCTATGATTACTGATCGATGAGTAGAAGGCAAAAATAAGAAACATGAAAACGGTTGAACATGTCGAAACGAACTGGAAACAGTGGGGAAATTCCGCCTAGGTGAAAGAAAAGAACGGGGCACAAAATTGTTAGTTGTCCGTGTTTAGCTGCCAAAAATTGTTTATAAAATCATTCTCGACATCCCAAAAATTCTGGGGGAACAGATTTAGAATACAAATCGATTACGTCAACATGAACATTTGCTGGAGATCGTCGGTACAAGTCGATGAGTAAAATGGTGCTGATTATGAAACAGGCCAGATATTATTCATTGTCTGGATGGCGGCAAGAGTCAACAAGCCCGTAGAGAATACACGATTATAGCCAAGGATACGAAAAGGAAGTTCCACGGAAAACTGTGAGAAAAAGACTGTATCAGTGTCACCGACCTCTAAGACAATCTCGATTAACCTTTGGAAGCAGTTCAAAAACCAACTTATAACCGCTTTCAACAAAATAAAGAAAAACGGTAACAGATATATATATCAAGTGAATATGGGTAACAATTAGCACATTTATTATATATATATATATATATATATATATATATATATATATATAAATATATATACGGAAAAATATTTTAAGATAGAAAAGAATTCTTTTTTAGTATGCAACCAGATAAAATTCATCTATATAGATATCCAAGCCTAAGAGAAGATCAAGAAAAAATGTCGCCTCCTCCACACACCAACCTCCTCAGACGGGTTGATCTCTTTAAAAAATCAATCTAATTGCAAATGGGTTCACACCAAATAAAACTTGGGTCGTTGAAGACCTGGATGGTAACCCAATATCTGAGTTGAATAATATCGCAGAGAGACTATGAATCTCTCTACTATGGACTACTCTAATCTTACTATGAATATCTCTACCTGATTGACTCTTCTTACGTTATTGTTATAGAGATTTAACGACCTATAGAATTTCCAAAGATCAGGATGACTTCAGGCTCAGATCAGATCTTTTATGTGATTCTTAAAATCCTTGATGATCTGGAGCCCACGTGTGCATACGTTATGTCACCATAGGTGCTGTAAAACTAATAAACCTACGTTTTTCTGATAACAAAACCCTACTAGTAATAAACGAGTTAAAAATGGTATCTCTTCCGTAAGGAATGGAAGAGATCACTGCCAACATGAGACTATTCATTGATAGGGTTAAGATAAAACTGATGATAGTAGACCGATGCGGGAAACCGGAGTTCACCGACTCTATATGTCTAGAAATCAATGAAAACTTCATCTACCTGGTTTACAGTATCTCCTACAAACGTGGATGCGAAGAGGAAATGCTTCATCGAAAAGGTATGGCGAAAAGCGCAATTACTCACTCAGATAAAATATGGAAGAACAGAAAGATGTCCAAATATACCAAGCAACGTTTAGTAAGAACTCTGATTTTATCCATATTTCTGTACGACGCCGAGCAATGAACACTAGAGATGACGGATTGCAAGAGAATCGACGCCTTTAAAATATCCTGGTAGAGGAAGATATTAAATTTTTCATGGACCAAACAAAGAACAAACGTCTTTATTTGAAAGAGCTTTAAATCAAACAGGGTTATTTACCATATATATGCGGAGAGTTAGCGATACTTCACAGGTATTGCGCGAAAACCTATTAGCAATACTAAGAAGCTCATTATTAACAGTATGGTTGAAGGACGGAGACCTCGGGGATGCTGTTCTAGATGCTGGTCGGAACAGATTCGAGAAGAAGCACAAATGGAATTCGTGGCAGAACATCATTGAAGAATAGGTGTTATAAAAATGGAGCCATGATCCTGAGAAAAGAGAAGCCGACTTAAGAAGAAAAAGGGAAGAATCAAATCTTAATTAGCATTAATATTTTGATCTGGTTTTATAGGATTTTGTTGGGTAAAATTTTCGACTTTTCCTCGGTTTCAATGGTTTAAATTAAAGAAGCTGGAGTGCTGAATGTATTTAAATCAGCTTTGGGTTTGCACTTAAATAATGCTTTATATAGAGATCTTCCTATTACATAATGGAATGAGCTGCTTTTTTGATATTTTATAAAGAAGCACTCGACGGTATAGTTGGTAGAAAGTATTTTTTCTAATTAATGATCCCAATATATTATCAATATCCTCATCACTGCACATGACTCTTATTCATGTTTGAGGATGTCATAATTTCTTTCTCTAAGTATTATATATACCATCGGTTTTGTGGAAGAATATTACCAATGTCCCCATCATTGTACTCGACTCTGCTTCCTGTTTGAGGATGTCATAATTTCTTTCTCTAAGTATTATATATACCATCGGTTTTGTGGAAGAATATTACCAATGTCCTCATCATTGCACTCGACTCTGCTTCCTGTTTGAGGATGTCATAATTTCTTTCTCTAAGTATTATATATACCATCGGTTTTGTGGAAGAATATTACCAATGTCCTCATCATTGCACTCGACTCTGCTTCCTGTTTGAGGATGTCATAATTTCTTTCTCTAAGTATTATATATATCATCGGTTTTGTGGAAGAGAGCATTAGTACTTATCTATTTAATAATACCCTATAGATCTCCGTTGTTGGTCACAATTCATGATGACCCTAGGTTTTTTTTGTTTTGTCTATAGCCTCAACCTCAAAATTAAAATGTCTAGGCGGGTTTCGTATAAGTGTTTCGTTAAATGCAGATGTGCCATTCTATTTGACTAGCTGTTCACTAAGAAAACTGTCTGAAGACGCGATTTAAACCGATGATTGAATTGAGCTGTTTAATTAACGGGCTAGGCTTTTAATTGATTGACTAATTAAACTACATGCTTGCCACATTTACATATATTGAAAACTAAAAGTCATGGTTTCAAAACGTCAGAACAACAATTCTAGAGAGATTATCCAATTGATAAATAGTTACTATTGTAATGGATGTAAATTTATATTGAGAATACTCAACAATTTTCCGAGAGATAACACTTTGTTAATACATCGTGATGAAGCAAGCTGTTTACCAAAATAATTTAACTAATAATTTCTCAGAGATTCTAACACTGTGGCAAGTCTTAATTTTTGATTGGTAAACAAAAACTTAAGATCGCGATAAAAACATGCACATAACATCTTAACATGATCACATACTTACGGAATCCTGTAAGGTCACACTCGCGTTTCCACTTCCAGTGAACGAACTGCCCAAGCGCAAACTCGAACAGTTGTTTTGTAAATTAATTACGACGATAATGGTAAATTACTTTGGTTAAATGTAATTATTTTGTGTCTTAACCACTATTAACGGCCTGTAATCTCGTGTTATGTTTGTTGTATGTGAGTTGTTACATTTTACTTGCAAAGCATGTTGCAAGCCTTTTGTAAACTAACTTACGCACCAAGAGCGACTGTAGTGCAGTAATGTTTGCGTGGTATGAGGTTTGCCGAATATATCCAATTGATTAAATAAACATTCTCGTGTATGTGGGTATGTTTCTGTGTGTGTAATTTCGGCCGTTTTAAAAAAAATTACGGATTAGGGTTTTTTTTGGATCTAGACATATCAGGGTTTTAGTTCCGGGAAAATAATTTTCCAACTATTTTTTATTTTTCAAGATTAGTAATCTTCATTTTAGGAACTTGGTTAGAGAGGTGCGTTTTATTGTGGGACGTTCAAGTACTCGTCAGCAGATGGCATTGTATATATTTTTAATTCATTTGTATGAAAATCATGAATCAAGTGTTTTGGGGAAAATCAGTTTTCAGGCCCTTTTTAAAATTAAAAATTATACATTATCTCGCAAAGAGGTCCTTAGAATTGCTCTTTGTTTTAGTAAAACCTGCATTTCTTATTACGGTGTACGAACCGGAGGGCCAAATATTTGAGTTTGATGACGTAAAACAAAAAAAAACACCAGTTCTTATACGTGGTATGGTACAGGTTTTTTCTAAAGCAAAGAAAATATGTACGTTAAAATACTCCTATCACAGGAAAATCCACCTCATACTCGCAGGATAGCGTCAAGTGGTCTTAGACAAATATTAATAAAATTACGTTAAAATACATCAAAACACCGTTCATTTTTGAAAATGAAGCCAAATAAATACGTAATACCAAATGTTCCAAAAATAAAAAAATCTTGGCTCTATAGCGCATGGTTACAGTATAGAATTAAATAAAAGCCAGAAAACCTTTTTTTAGAATTGTTGTCTATCTGTTAATTTGTTCTTCGATCACGCGAAATCTACTGGATGGATTTTAATGGAATTTGGTATGGTAATAGTTTATACCTTAATATGTACCTGGTTATAATTTATAGCAACATATAGGATACATTTTATCTGGATTTCACAGATTAAAAAAAAATACTTGGTGAATATTTCCATATTAATACTGCCAACGCCATCTGTTTGCGTCTTTCGTAAATTTTATGCTCATATTGATCCATTTCTTAAAAAAAGTTTGTTGATTAGACTAATATCACGTGGGTGAAGACACGGTCACAAGCTAGTAATAAATAATGAAGAATCCTTATTTTTAGGGTACCATAAAAGGACAAAAATGAACCCCTTGTAAGATCACTTACGTTTTCATACGAACTAAACCACACATATAGTTAACACTCATAAATTTTTAAATAAAAATTTTAGATTTTTTGGGTATCAATTGAAAGAGTGGCTGACGAAGATACCGAAACGTTTACAAAAACATATCCAAGGTAACCTAAACTTTACCGCAAAATTGTAGTAATTATTATTCATAATTTCTGCCAGCTTCATAACATTTTTACATACGTCAAATTTATACTACGCTACGTATTTACATGATGAATAAAAATTTTATTTGACCATTATCCGTAATGCATTTTATAAATGAATATACCTACAAAATGTTTAAAGCCAAGCTAATTTTAAAGAAAAAAGAAAGAGGCTTGTTCTATCGTAATAAAATTACTAAAGTTTTGTGGCAATTATAGAATAATCCAAACGAATTATCTTGTTGATTGATTTTCCAAAATACTGGTTACTAGCAGTGTCTTGGAATGGAAATTTACATTGTACAGATTCCAATAAGCTAATGACCTGCTCGTAAATCTCTGGTCATATTTTAATACTCTGTATTGAGCGGTGATCAGAAAATTCCATGGAAATTGATACAATTGTTAATATAGTTTTTAGTCGCATTCCATTTGTTTGTGAAAAGTTAACCCTAATGTATCATCAAAGCTTCTTTAGCCTTTGAATAAAGAACCGTCAAGTGCGTCTAAAGCACAAAGAACCGTCAAGTGCGTTCAATTTCGTCTCGCACTTGACAGGTTTTCTTACGGTTCCGTACCTCAAACTGAATAATGGAACATTATAACATTAATCCGTCAATCCGTCAATCACAACCGATTTTCTCAGAAACTTTGCGACGTGGAAACTTAAAATTTGGCATAGTAATCTGTATTATCAATTAACATATTTTGCACTAGATAATTTTTTAAAAATGTTTGTATGAGAGTTAAAGTGGGCGTAAATAAAGTACCCTAGTAAAAAAAGTATAATTTTATGTATCATTTGAAAGGGTTCTTTATGAGGAATACAAAATACCTTTTTATAATTGTAAACTGCATATTTAAAAATATATTCTAAAATAAGGTAACAATAGAACATTGACCCTCTAATTTTCGAAACTTTTGAACCAAGGATAATGAAAAAACAGGGTAGGTAAAATCTGCCTAAGAGATTACTCTAACAGATTAACTATAATCAATTGCTCTTGTGACAATAAGTCTGCCATATGCACCAACTGTATATACTAAAGTATATAAACAAATAAATAATTAAATGAAACTGAAGTGATGTAGTATTATTTCTACTTTCTTTAAGTTCTTTACCACGACCTAGGTTTCGTTGTATTACAACATCTTCAGGTGGGATATTAGCAAAGAAAGGAAAGGTCGTGGTAAAGAAATTAAAGAAAGTAGAAATAATACTGCATCACGTAGTTTCATTTAATTGTCAACAATGTATTTCTACAAAATTAATGCCAAATAGATTTAATAAATAAATAAAGAAGTTTAATTTCTGTACCACGACCTAGGTTTCGTTGTATTACAACACCTTCAGATGGGCAGTTAGCAAAGAAAATAATAGCTAATAGCCCACCTAAAGATGTTATAATATAACTAAACCTAAGTCGTGCTAAAGAAATTAAATAAAGTAGAAATAATACTACATCACGTAATTTCATTTAATTATGAACAATGAATTTCTACAAAATTAATGCCAAATAGATTCAATAAATAAAAAAATATTTACAGGAAAACCACAGTGATTTTCCTACAGCTTATAATTTACTGAAATATTCACCATGTTTTATACCTGTGAAGTAGGCTATATATTTACATTGTGAAAAATGAATATTTTAAATAGTTTAATAAAAATTATATATACACCTCAATATCTACAAGTAGCTAAACGGGTACCGAATCCTTATAGTGACAGTGCTGTTGGTACTTAACTGTTTTTTTTTTCAATTTACGTATACACATCAAGAAGTTATCTAAGTGGAAGGGAGGTATAGCTCGTAATTCACATGCAGTCGCCAACACTGCTCTTGGATCAATAACATTGTGAATGGAATCTCAGGTAAAGATTTTGCCAGTTCCAACAAAGCATACAATAAGTGACAACCGCACTTTTGCCAATAATCTACAACGGAGTACTACAACTTAAGTCTGTTTCAATTACAATTGGGTATTTGATTATTTTTTTTTATTTCAGTAATCATAATTTCAAGGTACAAGCTGATGAAGAGTGAATTTTTTTTTAAAAATCTTAAAAATTGATCGAGTGATAAAAGTTTAAATTTAACCTTTAGATAAGGACGGCGATACTGTGTTGTGAGGTCATTTTTAATATTGCACATTATATTCTAGGAGAGGAAAAGAGAGAGGGATATACCCAACCCTAACCGTATCTTCAAATTTAGAAGCCTATAACTGGCTTATTTTTCAATCAATTTTTGAATTTGTTTCAAGACTGGTTTTTAATTAACTTATATTTGACAATATTGTACGAAAAATATCAAAATTTAGAATGAGTCAACTACCGGTATTATGCGTATTAATTTAACGAAAAATTTAACCAGTTTTTAACAGAATAAAATTAGAATTGATTTATCGAAGAAACATTATTTTTTTATTCTAATCGTTATGTAAACTATAAAAAATAGTAGGTATTTTTTCCAATATATTTCGTTTTGTCCATTCGGTTATCAAAATTTCACTAATTTTGAGCCATAATATATCTTTTATTTGACGACCGTTATAACATTTTAACTTTTTATCATATAGTATTTAATACAGCAACACACATCAATTCTTGTTCAGACTCGGATTATAACATTTTTGATCCCATTATGCGTGGATATAGTAGCTTAGTAGACCGCCTTATTGTGCAGGGAAGAGTAGAAGGCACTAGACGTGGGAGGTCATCGATGGACAGACCAGATCAAGTCAGCTGTAGGCGGTCTCCTGTATGAGTGTACCAGGGCGACGACAAATAGGTAGAGATGGAGAGGCGAGTAACAGTGGTCACCGATAACAGTTGATGCTGACCACATGTTGACCACGACCGCTCTGTTAAGAGCTTAACGATGGAGAAGAACGTAGCACGGATCGAGATTCTATTAAAGAAATTAATTTGTCGGTATTGGCGTCCTTCATGTCTGACGCGTGATGCAACCCGCACTAGAGGTCACTCATCCGATTAACTATGGACAAATGCACGAGGAGCGCACATACAAAAGCACGAATTAACCCCAACCGTCGATCGTGATTGATTTAAATCCGTGTCTTGGTACAGATTTAAAAATCGGCAGATTTGTGATGTGAAACATCTAATGGCGCGTTTGGATGCGAGTTAAAATCCTCTGATGGCATGTCGCGTCTTGCCATTCGACCAGCTTCGAGTTTAGTATGCCCTTTCCAACTTAATTCTTTCCTCTCTGCTACGTTACACACACGCTACTTTACATGTATGTTAGTGTATCAGCATTGTTTTTTATCTATCACAGATTCAACTTTATTATAGTTTTAGATTCACGTGCACCAGAGGTTACATTTTTTTCAATGTGCTTTCCAATAAATGTAGCACATGAAAAATAAATTTACATACATTCCATCGAGGGATTTATAACTGAAAGAAAGTTGGAAATGCGAGGGAAGTTTCCATTTTTCATTTTTACGAAATAATGAAATAAAATTATCATCTCATAATCAATCTTATTGACTCAAACGAGGTTCACTTTTTATCAATATTTTCCAGGTAGCACAGAAAATAACTAAACACCTCATTGAAAATTACAGTTCAATTTAATTTAAAGTTGACTACGTTTTTTTTAAATTAACTAATTAATACATTTAATGAATATTACAATATTCATCAAATCAATCAAAGTTAAATGTCTAAATTTAACGATGTTAGAATATATAAGTTTTAAAAGAGGATTAATTTTATGAAATTGCAGCTTAAATTCATTCAAAGTTGACTGCATTTAAAAAAACAATTAAAAACTTTTTCTCGCATTTAATGAATTTCGCATAATCAAAGTTTAATGTCCAAATTTAACGATGTTTGAATGTATAGTTTTTTTTAACTAGGAGACAGAATAAAGATCTGTTGCGTTATAAAAGAGAAATCGTTCAACATAGAAATTCTATTCATAACTTGTATAAACACAAAGGATGACCAAACTAATTGCAGTTTGGCTCGAATGTTCTAATTTCTGTTATCTCGATTGTCGTAAATTTTAATTCTGCATTATTTTTCCCAGCCAATTTTGGACATATCGTAACATGCCGAATAAGCCAGGCTGTCAAAATCTTATTGCAATTGTCTGACACATATTATGTTCTTGAAATGTAAAGTAGTTGCTTGAGACTCATTTGTCTTTCCGTCGGAGACTTCTTATTTTTTTTTAAATTCTCATAAAAAGTCGTTGATCCATAGGTTATTTGAGATACGTTTAAACTATATTTTAGGATCCCATAGTCAAAAAGGATCCTTAATCATTAAATTTGCATTACTTCCCTCCATCTGTCCATTTGTTGATCTGTCCCCAATCCCAAAATTTCACTTCAAATGCAGATCTCAGTTTATATGTCAAATTAATAATATATTTTCATACATTTTCGCAACCCGGATTACCTTAGGTCTAATTTTCGGACTTAAGTGCACGTGGTCTTGACATGATATCTCCTTCTGTAAATATTCCTTAACGGTTCATGCTGGCAAACTGTGGAACAATCCTATAAATTTTCCCATTTAAGGGTACTCTGAAAAAGAATTTCATAGCATCTCCCTTTCGTAACTCCCCATCATTTTCTTCCTGTTGTTTCCTCCTAAATCCGGGCTTTCTCCTTTATTCCTGTCAATATAACAATTAATTGTTAGCTTTTATTTGTTTGTAAGCTTGCTATTTTATTTGTGATATCTGTTTCTTTTTTGCAATTGTATTCTTCTGTCTGTTGTAGTTTTCTGAGTCTGTTGTAGTTTCCCACAAAGGGCCAGGCAGAGAAAATCCTGTTGAAATTAGCTTTTTACTCATGTGGCCATATGTTTCCTAAAATCATTTTAGGTTTCCACAAAATTGAATTTTCCATTATTTTCATTATTATATCTTTTTGTGTTATTTAATTACAAAAGACACTTACGGTTTATTTTATGAATAGATCGACATAATGGATTTCTTATTTCCACATGCGTTTAGTTTTTGCATCGAGTAATTTGTTATACATTTTCGCGATTTGATTTGCATTTTGTTGTCAGCAGATATTTAATAAGAAAACAAATTTTCAAATAACGGAGACAGGAAAATAGAGAAAAACTAAAGGGAATATGTGGAAAAATGCGTAGAAAAATGTTTGAAATTCGACATTTGGCAGTAGTTTGTCAGAATTTCCAAATTTTTTTTAAGAAATTAATCGTACAACTGTCAAATGCGTTGTTTTTTTATGAACATTCTTTCTATTATTTTCTGGTATGTATATAACAACCTTTGTAAGTATATGTTGAAGGTCGCTTTCCAAACTCATGATCTATTATTGAATAGACCAACCTTTACGAAACGAATAATAAATCTAGTTTCAATTTGTGAGTACAAAATCACTACAAAGTTTTATTTGTTGAGAGTAATATAGCCAGTCTGATAAGATGGCCAAACAAAATATTGCAGTGTTCTTTCACTACATGTATCTGCTTAATACCAGTAGACAACGGCTGGCAGTATATACCAGCTGTTGCAAAGGTTGATTAAAAAAAACAATATCTTATAACTCAAAAATTTGAACCGAATAATTCAAAAATTGTCGAACTATTCATAGGTCATCAGGGTACAGTGCTTTTAGGTTTGAGTATTATTAATATACGTGACGTCAAAGTTAATCGCAAATTAATAAATGAACTAAGATTTGAATACGCAATCAACAAGATTTGATAAGATGGCCAGTTTTTTATTAAGAAGGTACCACTCTGTTATATTTTGTAGTATTCTGGTCTATTACACATGCCAGAAAATATTTAAAAAAAGATACAAACAATACTGCTTTGAAACTTTACTCTCATAACTAAATTTTTACATACCATACCACTAATCAAATAATACAACAACTACAAAGAAACAGTAATACAACTACAGAGACAACCGTTTTGAAAATAACGATACTCTGTCGTTTTCCCCCGACCAACAGACGCCAATCGACCCGTCGAATCAATACATCGTTTCATTTTCTATTCTCGCTAAGCAGTACATGTATAGCAACACGGCCGAATCGATAGTCGCAGAGTATGTAAGAATGGACCTCGTTGACGTCCATGTATCACGGCGATCGGCAGTGGAAAGAACGAGCGTTTTAGACATGGGTATATTTATTGAACTAGAAGGCCACAACGCGCGAATGAATCGCAAACTAACGTTGTAATATTCACTGTCCCAGAGCATTCTCATCTCTTTTTAGTTGAGAATGTTTTTGAGTATAACTAGCTGTACTTTTGATAATACAAGTAATTTCTCTTTTACTCATCGAATCAAAGTTTTGCTCTACAAAACTCCATATTTACAGCGGTGGTTCCCACGTACTCTACCAAAATCCTTCTCCCCCGTTAAGTCTTGCAGAATGAACAGTTAAATCTTACATGTTAGATATGGTTATATAGGATTTCAAGTCATAACGCATACACTCGCACTCAGATAATGATGTAAGCGAATATGGTCAGTTGCTATTTCTTTACTGCTACTGCATCATAATCCGCGATCACCCACATTGCAATATATCTTTTTGCAAACACACATTGCAATAGATCTTTTAGAATTACAGAGGAAATCTTCTATCATTAGTCGTACTCACTCAATTTCATAGATCTTTTAGAATTACAATTCAATAGATCTTTTAGAATTACAATTCAATAGATCTTTTAGAATTACAATTCAATAGATCTTTTAGAATTACAATTCAATAGATCTTTTAGAATTACAATTCAATAGATCTTTTAGAATTACAATTCATAGATCTTTTAGAATTACAATTCAATAGATCTTTTAGAATTACAATTCAATAGATCTTTTAGAATTACAATTCAATAGATCTTTTAGAATTACAATTCATAGATCTTTTAGAATTACAATTCAATAGATCTTTTAGAATTACAATTCAATAGATCTTTTAGAATTACAATTCAATAGATCTTTTAGAATTACAATTCATAGATCTTTTAGAATTACAATTCAATAGATCTTTTAGAATTACAGAGGAAATCTTCTATCATTAGTCGTACTTACTCAATATCATAGTAACGTCGTATACAAATTGCCTACAAAATAACAAGTCAGCATTTGTGGTCTGAATTTTCATCCGTATATCGAATATAAGAGATAAGTGTATAGGATGTACAAGAGGAGTGAAAGGGAAGCCAAAAGTATGAATCAATAATATAACTACTTTTGGAGGGAGAGGGTAGGAACGCGAATCTGTACATTGAATTTTATTAGGGAAATTTTGTGCCAGGGGCGACGTACTCCTGATACAATATTTTTGACATGGGATTAATTAAAGGCCAAAATAGCTGTTTTTAGAGTTTTTGCTAGTTTGAAGCCAGGTTCATTAGAGGAGGACTCAAAAAATACTGGATTAATTTTGATGCTACTTTCATGCTTGAGATTTTACATTAAAATCTAGGTTATATTTTGTGCCAATCAAATATAGTCTAAGCAAAGTTTTTTTTGTCTGTTTTTTTCTGTTGGTCTGTTTATTAGAGCATCACATAAAAATTACTAAACTAATTTTAATACAATTTTCATTAAAATAATAACTAAGATTAAGATAAAAATTTAAGGATTTTTTTGTTATAATTAAATATTTTTCGAAAGACTCGAATATAAACTATTTGCGTTCACGCAGTAAGAACCGGGTGAGTGGTTTTAAGAAATTTAAAAGAAATTATCCAAACTCACACTGTGATTTAGCTTAAGTTTAAACTAAGTTATAAATTACTTTATCGTGGTTAAAATTTTGAGATGCAAATATTATTACTAAGAAACAAAGGCATTAAGAAAAAATCTAAGCAAGTAAAGTCGCAGATAAAATTTAGTTTTTTAATTATAATTATGTCGATAACCCGTTTCTCGTTCCGGGATTTAACGTATTATGCGGTAGCTTAATGAGGTCACACGGTTGTTGTTTTTAATAGTCTTTACTAAATCGATGACTATAAAATTAAAAAAACAACCGTCAAATTATTTGTTGTATTTTCTAAGCACTTATAAACATAGTAATAATTAGATTTTCTCAAAAAAAATCAGGTACATGAGTGTGCTATCATGCTCATACAAGTTTGTCATTAATGAGTTTTTCCAAAAAAAATTAAATATAGGAATAAACTATCCTGTGAATTAAAAATGGAATATACTGTACTGCATGTTAGTCATAATTAGTTTTTTCCAAAAAACATTAATACCGGAAAGTAAGTAAGTTAGTCATAATTCGGTTTTTTAAAAAGTGTAGATACCGGAATTAACTATCCTGTTCATACAAATTTGTCAAGTTCTTTTATATTCATTTTCTTCAGACGCTTTTCAGAAAGCTTTTTACATGTTTAATGTGGTTTAGTAACTCCTACGCTTCACGAATCGAAACATAATTAGCAATTCAACATTTCTCTTGTGACCACCTAAGCTATCATGGAAAATATCTTGGACAACTCAGATCATAGCTATTCTTCATTTTCTTCAGATACATCGGAAGCATTATTACTTTTTAAAATCACACATTGCTACATGTCGTATCTCCGTAATTAAAATTTATTTTCAATCAGTTCAAAAACATTTTTTTTCTTGATGAAGTTATTGAACTTTAAAGTGAAGACTCTTTTGTATTTGATATTTTATTTATTTATTTACATATATACACTTATCGCTACATTACAGATAACCTATTCGTAATGATAAGCAATTAACGGTTTAACAAAGTTTAAACGTTTAAATTAAACATGGATACTAGTTGATAAGAACTACACAAGATAATGACGACACATTTCGACAAATTTACTTTTACTCGTTATAAAAAAATCATACTCTGGTGCAACTAGTATCAGGTGGTTGATCAATTGGATACCAAGTGAAGTTGGAGAGATTTGACATAACTCAGTTCTAGAGGGTGGTATAGCATAAAATATATTATTTCGTGAGCGTGTGAATACATAGTACAATTTATAAGTGAATAAATCTCATACATTTCTTTTTCATCTGTAGATAAATATTCTATTTATTTACCGAAAGTAATTAACAATAAAATTTTTCCCGAATTTTCAGCGTCGGCGCAAAAGGAAATTCCACATGTCACCTCAGCATGACCAGAGCAGAAGATCTCATGAAAATTAATAGCACAGTACGAAGTCTAGACTATGATCTCTATTCCAGGAGACTTCGATGCGAGCAATCTCCTCCATCTCCATTAGCACCTCTACAGGATGATCCTATCTTCCAGGACTATCCGACAGGACCAGGTGGTTTAGAACTGGCTCCAAAACCGACACCCAATAAACCTCCTCCATCGAGCAGCTCTAAGCCCAATGGTCAATACTCAGTTGGTGGATATGGTTACAATAATGATAACGAAAAACCGACCCAAAGTTACCAAGATCCAATACCAAACAATCCATATAATAATAATGTAAGACCTAATTCAGATAAGCCGAACAATCAAAGACCAAACAACCAACCGAATAAAAGACCTAATTTAAACGATAAGCCAAACAGCTACCAAAATCCAGTAATCGATAACGAGCGACCAGATGACTATGAAAAACCCTGGAACGATGGACCTGATTCGCCAGGTGGATATGGACCTAAACCACCTGCAAACCTTAGACCACAAATGGATGCTAGACCTCCAAAAAGACCCCATTTAGACAGACCAAATAACAATCAAAACAGACCAAATTTTAATTATGTCATCTATGATGACCCATCAGTGAATCATTATCAAAATGATCATGTCCATTTCAGACCAGATATTCATACTAATAGGCCATATATTCATAAGCCGGGTTTCCAGAATGATGACCAAAGGCCAGATGCTACAAAACCAGGTTCTGGATATTTTATGAATGACATGAGCGACAACTATGGCCCAAAGCCTGGAGAACCACATAGACCGCCTAATAAACCTCTTGATGATCATCGACCTTACGGGAGACCGCCGAGCAATAATTATGGAGGAAATACTGATAATATAAATCGGCCTTTAAATGATAGACCAAACTCCAATTATGGTTCACAAACAAATAGGCCAGGTTCTTATGGAAACAATGATGTAAGACCTGAAAAACCAATATACGACGATAGACCTCCAAATAATGATTATTACAAGCCATTAAACAAACCTATAGCAATTTACGATTCTGGACCAAGTACAAATGATAGACCTGGAACAGGTTATGGTCCTACTTCGAATTATAACGACAGACCATTTAATAAACCTGGAAATAATTACAGACCTGACGATAGACCTTTCAACGATCCCTACGGAAATAGACCAAATGACAGACCACACTTCGATTCAGGTTATAATAGGCCAAAACCAAATTATGATAATGGTACAAGGCCTTCTTATGATTCTGGCTATGGACCGACGCATAGTTATAATCCTCCAGTAATTCAAGTCCAAATTTATAAACCTGATTCAGATTACAGACCAACAAAAAGACCATTATTCGATTATGAGAAGCCAAAACCTGGGTACGGTAACCAAAATCAGTTCGATAAACCTCCGGGTAATTCCCCTGGTTACGGGGGAAGTAATTATCAAAATGACAGGCCGAATGACAGTTTTAAACCAGGAGGTTACGGTAATGAAAATTACCGGCCAAATCACGATACCGGTTACGGAAATCAGAATTCAAAACCTAATTTTGATAATGGTTACAACAACCAGAATCAAAGACCGAAACCAGTGCAGTATGGACAACCAGATTTGGAATTGACCGTCATAAATTACAATCCTGATTTCGGTACGGGTTACGGAGGTCAGGGTTTCAGACCGAAGCCAGATGGTAACAGGCCAAATGATAGACCGAAACCACAATTTGACGAACCGAATCTCAGACCCAAACCAGAGCTTCATGATCCAAATTACAGGCCCGGTGATCCCTTGAAACCAGTTTATGAGTACGAGAAACCGGTCGGTCAAAGACCCCAGTACATGCAGAGACCGGATGGAACAGTAGTTTCTTCCGGTTCCGTGATGGTGGACTTCCATAAACCCGGTGGGACGGGAAGCATAACGGAGTTGAAACCTACCATTGACTGTGAGTAGATTCTTTTATTATGAACTTTTCGAATAATTTTTTTTCGTGTTTGAATTAAAAGTTTTATGATATTGTACATTTTTTAAAGATTAGATTTTATATCAAAACATGATTTCTGCCAGGTTTTTATCTTTAATTTTTATGCCATGTTTTTTATTTGAAGCCATAAAAGTAATGTGTATTCATAAGGTCCTGATTTTGACTATTTTGCAATACTATTGTTGAACTAACAAAAGAAATGCCTCGGATATATTTTTAAGCGGTTCAATGGTGATTTAAGACCTACTATAAAATTTAATATATTTCCATAAAAATCGCTGCCTGCAAACCATCGATAACTTTATAAGTATGGAAACGAATTATTTTGATTGCATTATAATTACTAGTAATATTATTTTGATAGAAATTCCTTACAATTCAGATCCTAGATATAATTAGCAGTATTTTTCTTAATAGAAAAGGAAATCTCCAGTTTTCTAGTAAACGAGACAATCTCTTCACGAATCATATAAGGTTAAGAAGTTTTGAAAATGCTAAAAACTATACCGAGTGAGTATATCATATTAGATTTTAGCAGTTTCACTTGCTCATACTAACAGATAAACAATTTCAAAATTACTGAATTAACTATAACTCATAAAAATAACAGTTATAGCTGAAAATACTTTAAAATAAATTCTATATGGTGACAAGTATGGGATCAAAATTGGGTTCTCAATTTTCAGGGTTTTTCGAAAAAAAAACAGCAATGTATTGCAGTCTGTTCAACTCAGGAAAAATATTATTACTTTGGAAAGACTCGTTTAAAATTTTTTTTGGGAACGTTTCAGTTTTTAATTCATAATGTTATATTCTAAATTTAAGTATCACATCCAGATTGGTCAATTGATGTAAATTTTAGGCCGTGGCACAGGTGGTGTATTACATCAACACTGTTTATCAATCTTCGTATTTAAAGATGCTGTCTAAGTTTGGAAATATTTGTAAAACTTCTATGACTCCAGACCATCAAAATATAAACTAAGTTTATGCTTTATACAAGAAATGATAGCCAAAGAATTTGTTCAACATTAGAAAAAAGAACAATTTACTTTTGTACAAAACTCTTGAGTCTAACAAGAGTTTTCTGCGAAAGAAAATTATCTCGACTCAGCTCTGCAATACAGGTATTAAGAAAAGACAAACGAGTTGATATTGGCACTTTACGAGACAAATAATTTGTGTAGTATCTTCGGAGGTTTAAAACAAAATAATATTTGGAGGAGAAAAATTAATTTTCAGAAAAAAAAGAGGTATCAAGGACACATCGGCAGTGAACTATGTGGAACATCTTGAGTGTACTAAAGTGTGTGAAATATATTAAGTCTAACACGTTCCCGAGAACGAACTAACATGTTCCGCTGAGGTCAAAGCGGGTCGTCGATGGCCAGAATCCCTCTTTCTTTCTACCCGAGCTCTTGCCCTTCAGTTTTATACGTTACGTACCGCACGCGTTGGTTCCATAGTAGAGCAGCTATCAAATTTTTGCAAAAATACAACAATTTTATAATTTCTACAATTCCTAATGATCATAAGTATGAGTTTTATGTATCACATCTATCATAACGTCATGAGCTCTGTCAAACGCGACCACTCCCGCTCAAATCGATCAACATACTGCTGAGTAATCACTGATTTAAAACAGCGCGCGATGGTAAATTTAGTTTCGAATGAGTCGTGCTGTACGCGACATTTACGTCAAAGATATATGCACTACTGAGCAATAACTTATATCCTCTAAATTATTGTACTAAAATAATGCCGGTGGGTGCTATTCTTTCAAAGTTTTAAGCGATCCTGCCATATCATCTTTCGTTACCTATAGTTTTTGCAAGTGACCCCCCCCCCTGACCGAAATGAAGGATGTTTCGCGTCAAAATAATTTTGATTTCAATTTCTTTGCTATTTCCAACAGGTCCATATTTGATCTTTCCATCAGCTAAGAGCACGTGTACGCGTGGTAACCAAAATTAAAAATAAAAAAACTTGTTACGTATGAGAAATGCACACACTACGAGAATTCCTTATACACTTTCGTAAGCATTTAAGAGTACACAGTATTTTCAAATAATCGTACAAATAAACATATGAATGTATTAGCTGAATCTCTTCAGTGACGTAGAATTACGGTAAAATTCTAAAAAATTCCAGCACTTCATTTGTATGCCTCATAAATTTCCAGCAAAAATATTTTGAATGATGACTATTAAAGTATGTGAAGATTTCATACGCTTCATAACCATGGCAAATTACAAGTTTCTATGTCAAACTGTTTATGCCAAAAAATGGTTGTGATAGCCAGACAGATATACCTATATGTTAGTAATATTATAACGACAGCGCTTTTGTTTCCTTTTGAGATACAAAACTCTAAAAAGCATGGAATCCTTTTATTCTGTTTGATTTTCAGTTTCCTGTAATCAGTTTCCTGTGATACTCAAGCCTACCAAATCTTGGTCTAACCAAAGTAAAATTGTTTGTATATACCTCCCTTAACTTGGTATGTTCTCAGTTTTTGATTCTATGTAAATGAAGCTATAGATAAAACCTAGTATGTTAAAAAAAAAGCTAGTATTTCAAAAAATTCAGTCATAACCGTGAGATAATGATAATTTGGTTTTGCTTTCTTAACACAAATTAAACCAAATAAGTAACTTTCGAAAAAAATTGTAAAATGTTGGTATTGATAACATTATAATCCAAAACCCTGGAAAATAATGTTAACATTAATCTTTGAAACATTATTTACAAACCACTTATCTGGTCCCGAGGTAAATGTTACAGATAATACCAGAGTTGAAAATTGTCGAAAGTTTCAAATATTTTATTAGAAAATGTAAATTAGTCAAAATGCGCTCTGTTAATGATAATTAGTGTCAAGCTTTGAAATGCATTATGTCAAAAATAATTGATTTAAATTAACTACATCTACTTTATGTATTATTGTTTTTCAAGTATTATCGATATAAAATCACAACTTGGATTAACCGAATCAAATAATAATTGGTTATGAGAAGTGTTTTACGTACGCGTAAATGTTAATGACTTAATGTGGGATAAACGGGAATTTCAGTATTAAGTCGACCTGAATTTAATTCCAGAAAGATAATGACGAACAGACGGTAGAATATCAACGGCTTTATTTATTAATAGTTGCATCTGGAAGGATCAACAGTGAACGCAGAGATTAACTCTTAGCTAATAGATCTATGAAAACGCCAGGCCAAGGTATTCACCTGACGTTACGCAATCTGTTTCAGAACTCTAAGCTAAATCTAAAAAACCTTTGTAAAACTTATATGACTTCAGATCATCAAAAAATAAACTAAGTATATGCTTTGTACTTTGAAATTTAAAAAAAGCTACAGAATTTGTTTATTAAAATTGATTTTATTAAAGTCTATAACTTTACTTACTTAGTCTCCATCTTTAATTATTGAAATAAAATGTCACAAGAAGTCAAAGTTTGTGTTCGCAATTAAGATTTGTATATAATTAGAAACATCTTGAAATCACATTACACCGGAAGAAAATTATTTTCCTCTGTAAAACTCTTGCTAGACAAGTATTAACGAAAGACAAACGGATTAAGATTGGCACTTTACGAAACAAAAAAACCTCCAAAAAATCTTGCAGACTTTTTTTATTATCATGCACCAGATTTTTGCATTAAATGTACATTATTGAATCTAAATCAAAATACGTTTACGTTAAAATTACATTGTCACTGCCTATTAGGTGATGGTAAATCAAAAGTAGTGGTGGTGTATTTACGTATGTAGTTTGATTTCTTTTTGGCATTTAGATTTTTAAATATTTTATAAGAACAAATGAATATTAAAAAGCTATAAGTCAACATTAATATATATTATTTCTAGTTTTACTAAAACTTATTTAGCAGATAAATAATTAGCTATTTCTTTTATGTACCATTGTACATAGCGATTTTGTTCCCTTACGTCCTTTAGATGATTGTATTAATTTTGGCGAACATGGGGTTAACAATTACTTATACTATCAATGGTTTGACCCTTTTAAAGATCGATACATTGACAAGCTATCACATTCATAGCAATTAAGGCTATTATAATCGAATCATTTATAATTTTCCATAGTTAATACTATGTTATTAATCGATTTACATAATTAGGAAATAGGGCGTATTCAGAAGAGTAAATTTACGAATGGTTTTGGGACATGGATCTTTTTTTTATTCGATTGTGGTCTAAATTATAACTTATTACGAGATATAAGTCATTAATAAAATTATGATGAGCATAAGAAGCATTCAGAGATATGATTGGTCCAAATAATAAAAATAAACTCAGAGGGTGCAGTTTGGTAGTTTGATACAATATTCTATACAAAATAAATTTTGGATAATTTTCATTTTTAGAATTTTCATCAATTTACGACATTTTGAAACCTGTGCTTTGCACTTGCAATCGGCAATGGATTTAAGCTTTCCTTTGAGAAAACTTAAACAAAATGGATTTATGTATACATATAATAAAACTATAACAGAGTGAATACTGTACATGGAAAATATTTTGAAAAGAGTGATTGATTAAGTGTACAGAATGATAATAGAAGACAGAAAAAAACGTGTTTCAAATTTTTGTTTGTCTGTTTATCTGTTAATTTGTTCTTCAATCATGCAAGATCTGCTGGACGGATTTTGATGAAATTTCGTATAATAATAGTTTATATCCTCGAGCAACATAAAGGATAATTTTACAAATTTTCTGTCTGTCTGTTAATTTGTTCTCCAATCACGCAAAATCTACTGCACGGATTTTAATGAAATTTGGTATGGTAATATATCGGTATGGTAATATAGTATAGTTTATATCGAGATTATAGTATAGTTTATATCGAGTTTATATCGGTTTGGTATGGTAATATAGTATAGTTTATATCGAGCGACATCAAGCATATTTTTATCTAGATATTGCAGATTTTAAAAAAATAGACTTGGTGAAAATTAAGATATTTGTGTTACCAATGCCATCTATCAGCCTTTTTAGTAAACTTTGTGCTTATAGAATATTATGATATGGTACTTCCAACGACATATATAAGCGTTTTTAGTAACCTTTATGCACATAGAGCTGAAAAACAAATTTAAAAAACTGAGCGAAAAAAATTTAAAAAAAAAGCAAAAAAATCCTAATGACTTTTCTTATTACAAATTCTATGCAAACGAAGTCGTGAGTACAACTAATTTACAATATTTTAATATTATAACATATTTTATACTATCATAAACATCATCATTCATTATCATATTACATCATTGCTAATTAGTAATGCTTATAATTTCTTTAATACCGAAAATAAGATAAAAAAGAAAAAAGTACAAAAAAACAGAAATTGAAAATCCTTTTCGTTCCCGTGTTATTAGGAATTTTTTTAAATTTTTTCTGTTATATGTTGCTGCTTATATACTATTACCATACCAAATTTCACCAAAATGCGTCCAGTAGATTTTGTGTGATATCCGCTCAAATTAAATATACAAACAAAAATTTTAAAAAAAAGTTTTTCTAACTTCTATTATCATTCTATACGCTAACTCAATCACGTTTTTTTAAATATAATCAATGCACCGATTTCACTGTTACAATTTTATGATACGTAATAAAATTGTAACAGAATTATATTATATGTAATAAAATTGTAACAGAATTATATTATATGTAATAAAATTGTAACAGAATTATATTATATGTAATAAAATTGTAACAGAAAGTTGTTTTAATTTTGCCATGAATAGATCCATATTATTAGCCCTACTATTTAGGCCCTACATATTTCTGAAAGATTGTTGTGCTCATTTCAAAATCTTTTTGTAACTAATATTTTATAATAGATTTCACCATATCCTTAAATTTTTATTAGTTACTCGCAACGTCCGTTTTTGTAATTTCACACACTTAGGTCTGATTAATTAGTTACTAGTTTATTAACCGCTTGAGTGGCGACGAGCGCAATCGCGCTTGGGCGCGTACTAACTAAACTAGCCACGAGCGCGATGGCGCTCGCTAAATCAGTAGCGCGCGGTCGGGGAGGTCGCTCGCTCGCATCGCTAATTTTTTATCTTTCTACGTGTTACATAAAGTTCAAATTATAATATTATTAGTAATTACAATATAAAAAGTTATAAATTTTTAACCCATGATGTAGGAATATGAAACTAATTCGAGTGAAAATGATCGTTTTTCAAGTTGTGAAGAAAGTGATAGTGGGAGTGACATTGCGGCGCGCTCACAATTTGGCGTAATGCAAATTATGAGTGATAGTGATAATAGTGACGATAACAATTATTTTGCTGATACGGAGGATGTACTGGACTGCGAAAATGACGATGTGACCTTGATTTCAGTTTTTGTTATAATTTTTGTGCACAATATTTATTTCCATAATTTTCTTTGTATTTTATTATCCTTGTACAAGTTTTTATTAAGAAAACACCGAAAAAATTATTAAAATTGGATAATTTTTGAAAGATACAGTTTTTTTTTCGAGACAAGGGTAAATGACATCAAAAACAAAAGATTTCTTTGGCATTTTTAAGTATATATGAGTAAAAAACAATGGCACTAAAACATTTAACAAGGCATTCGTACATTACAGGGTTAGGAAACAAAAGAAAAGGGTGACACACATTTATTTGAAGAATTTTAATATTAAGATAAAGACTTTTTCAAACGAAAACAAAACATGGAAAGTCATAAGGACTGCCGATAGAAGTGAAAATTTAAAATTATGAAATAACAGTGGTTTTATAAAATGTTATAGAATTTTTAGTTTTAAAATCCGCGACAAAAATATTATCGAACAACTAGAAATAAGTTTTACCACGCTAGTAAGACAACTCCTAAGCCACTTTGAAATAATACTCATTGCATAATGTATTACTGAGGTCAATTTTTTTTTTCATTTTTCTATATAAAAATATTAACATATTTAGTACTCGCTGTTGTACTGTACAGTGATCCTACAATTAAAATCATAACCAAACTAAAACACAGTTTAAACAATGTACAGTATACACTCACTGAACTTTCTACGTAGTCAATTTAACTTTACTGGTATCGATACACAGCACTAATGTTGCACAACACATCACCCTATTAGCTACATATATATTGCTATTAAAGTGTGTCGGTGACGCGAACTCACGAGATTTTACCCATCCAAAAAGCATCCAACGCGCACTTCTTACAGTCGGGGATATACAATGTGTTTGTGTATATATGTGTATATGTGTATACAGGCCGCTACGCGTGCGTCTATGAAAAAAAAAATTTATTTACGAGAACCAATCAGAATTAAGAACACAAGAATGCACACTCAATCTAGCCAATCAGTCGTTCTGCAACGAACTGGGAAGATTGTAATCAACCTAAAATTGACTAGGCTAATTAGTTTTCTTTATTGATTACCAATCGCATTTATATTTATAATTTTCCTAGGATCACAAGCATCCTGCTTTGTAACTATCCTACGATGTATACATATTTTATATGTCAAAAAGCGAATGTATTTTTAAACAGAAGTGGTAATTCAAATAGATGGGGGTCCATACTCGACGCAATCTGTGTATATTTATGCTGTTTGTCAATATTTTGATGATCTAGATAGTCCAATCTCTTATATATCAGAATCTCACTCCATCACTTGTCTACTCATGGTCCAGAGCAAATCTGTGCAATTTTGTTTTTCGAAACAAACTGCTGTTTTTTTAAGCTATATTCTCTTTTCTTATTTTTATGGTTTGTCTGAAAAAAGTACAAGTTTTTCTCGTAATCCTTGTTTTTTATCGAACCTTTTATTTGAAAACTGAATCTTTTTCCAATGATGTTCCATACCAATAGGGTTCCACCCTCTTCGTACGTTCACGCCACCTTATACGGTTTGGTGTTGCCTCAGTATCTATTACTTTTCAGTCTTATTTATTGGTCTGGCTCGAAGTGGCGAGGGTTCAGTTCCGAGCTCCTTTTCCGCTTATATTTTCCATATCTGTTCTTGTCATGTGGTCTTCGTTTCTCCTCCTAACATCACCGTATCAGGCAATTATCGCGGAGTGTACAATCGATTTTTGCATCTTTGCAGGTTCCATTCTTGTCCATTCTTGTAAACCCAACCATCCAGCGTAGCATTCTCATCTCTATGGTGTGTAGTCTTTGACCATATGCTTTTCTCATAAGCCAGCATTTGAAGTCATACAGAAGCGCTGGTCGTATTGCCTGTTTATAGACTTAACGTTGAGGGTTCACACAAGACGCCTGTCAAGGAACACCATTTATGCCAAATTTAACTGTGTGTGTGTGTGTGCGTGTGCGTGTGCGTTGCGTGTGCGTGTGCGCGTGTGTGTGTGTCTGTGTTGCAACGGTTATAGGTTTTAAGGAAGATTAACACAATTTTTCGTTATTCCGTTATCCACATTTAAAAAAAATGCCTTTAGGATTATCCTTGTCTATTGGACCAAAATCCTGAAAACCTTTATAATTTTGAAAATAGTAAATAAATTGAAATGAAATTTTAAATGTAAGTTTATAAATTAATTTCCTAAAAATAAAGTGAAGTTTATTAAATTTTATTACCATATAAAAATTGCATTTTATTGTCATAAACCTAAAAGGGTTTTCGAAACAATTTTTGTTTAACGTTTGATGTTAAAAAGGCACTCTTTGTCGAATATTTTTTTTTTATCTTTTATATGTGTTGGTCCCTCAAACGTAACAATAATCGAGTTGTACACGTTTAACAATATTTTAACCCAACTCTAATTGAGCGTAAATAGTTAAGTCGGCGTTAAGCAATGGTTAGGATCGCGATTGACTTTGAGGCGTTGGTGTTGCTTAACGTAAGCATTGTTCGCGGCTGTGGGACCGCGCACGGTGCACACGCATGAGTTGGGCCGCGCCGGTCGCGGATTGCATTTAGTTCGAGCGATTTCTTCACTAATGATTGTATCAGGTTTATGTGTTTGTTTGATTGTATTTTGCATGTAGAGAACTGGATTGAGGATAAATATTTATGTACATTATTGGTTTGTTTGATGTAAATAATGTCATGACGTTTTATGGTCAATGAAAGCGCTATTTTAGGGTCTCGTACTTCAAAAGGGGAAAAAACGGATCCCTTATAAGATCATTCATTTGTCTGTCGAAGAAATTTGAACTTCGGTATATCTATAAAGCATATCAGCCCCCAGAGATCTCAATAGTTAACAATCAAAAATAATTACGGGAAAATTTCAGAGGGGAGAAAATCAAGTACACGAAAATGCTTGTCATTTTTTGAAAATGGCAAATAAGAACTTGAAAGTTTTTTTTCCTAATTATAAGTAGCGTATCTAGAAACATATTTTAAGAAAATATATTTTTTTCATCCCATTCCGAAAATTATAGTACCTAAAATGTTGAAAATAAGATGAGTTATAAAAACTTAACCAAAATACACAAAAAAACAGAGGTATCAATTTCAGTCGTTTAGTTTTAAAGAAATTAAAAATATTTTTACACCCGTGGATAATATGCTTAAACTAGCGTCTATACTTACGATGTACTTATAATAATTATCGTAAATAGACACATTTTAAAAACCTTTAAGGTATTAATATTTTATATTAAGGAATTAAACTTTTATATTAGGGTACGAAACCTGCGCAAACTGAATGTTCGTACCCTAATTTTGCGGGTTTAACTCCCACTTAACAGGTTTTGTTAAAAACAAATATACCTAGTTTTGTGAACTGCATAATTCTGCAAATACAAACATACATGTATACGTAAATTAAATGTCAAACAAACAAACACAATACTATTCTTAAGATATGGCAGTTGAGAAAAAACATAAAAAAAGTAATGTCTTTCACGAAAAAAATTATTCAGTTTAAAAAAATAATACGGTTAAGACCAAATAAACAAAAAACAATTGTGCGTGTCAGCTCCGACGCGCGACTGGAGTTACTCCTTAAGTATGATTGTCTTGGAATGTATAAAATAGGTAAAACTGTACATAAATATAAATATACTTAAATGTAAATGGAAAATTCTTTAATAAAAAAATGCTGACAATATAATTATTTTCAATTAAAACACAAATTAACAAGATCAAATTTATACAACAAAATTAAAAACATTTAGTAACGTCAGACTAAGAAGCTAAAATAAAAAGAGACTTTTTAATTTTGTAAGATTGTAGACACCAAATATTCACACATAATGACATTTAATGATTACATCTGGATATAAGCGAACGATAGTAAACTATGTGTGTCACACTCTGTCATTACGATTACGCCATAAGAAAATGCCAAATAAACATATTGATATCTCACTCTAAAGATGCGCAGATATGTTGCGCGGAGAGTTTCAGTTCGTCTTTAGTTCAGCATCAGTTGTTTTACCAGTTGTAATAATTTTCTTATAGGTAGCGCCACCGTGTTCTTAAAAGACATTACTAATATTTTTTCCTAAACTTCTACAAAACTAATTTTTAAAAATGAGACAAAAACACAATACCAAGTTAACCTCAAACTAACAACATTGACAGGGGTACTAACAACTATAGCGTCATTTAAGATTTGCTTTGCATTCGCCTTCCCATTAAACAGTCAGGGGTAAGCAACAATTTAAGAGATGATTTACTAAAATAAGGGGTAAATATATAAATAAATATGGAGGTCTGATTTACGTTCTAACTATTAAAAACAGAGAGAACTCCCACTATATAATTTAGGTATTATAATTTTGGCACATATAATAATTTAAGGGTAAATAGTATTTCTATCAAACTATTTAAAAGTATTAATATTATTTTTCGCGACATGAAATTTCTTATAAGTATATATATCATGTTGCTTTAATTTGGTATTGTGGAAACTTAGGTTACAAATTAAGGCTATATAAAATTTGTTTTCAAATGAACAGTTTGAGTGATTGTTTATGTAATTTTCATTTTTTATTGAATATATTTGGAGTTAATTTTGTAGAAATTCATTATTCACAATTAAATAAAACTACGTGATGTAGTATTATTTCTACTTTATTTAAATTCTTTACCACGATCTAGGTTTCGTTGTATTACAACATCTTCAGGTGGGCTGTTCGCAAAGATTCTGAAAGCATGATTAGCAAAAATGTGAATCTTTGCTAACAGCCCACTTGAAGATGATGTAATACAACGAAACCTAGATCGTGGTAAAGAACTGAAAGAAAGTAGAAATAATACTACATCACTTAGTTTCATTTAATTATGATTCATTTTTTTTTAGAAAAAGTTATAAAAATCACTATGTCGCATTCATATTCCATTGTAATATTAGAAGGAGCGGTCTAAAAAAAAACTATTGAGGTTTACTAAATAAACAAAACGTTCGATCCTAAAAGAATAAACATAATAAAGTAAATGTTTACTATAGAACGCTTGTCAAGAGAGCTCCACTTGCATTTGATCAATTTTTTTTTCTTTTATTGTAATCTTCTTGGCTTCAAAATAATAACAGTATCATCTGTATAATAACACCGGCATCTATCGTAAGTTCTCGAAGCTCACAGGTGCTTTGTGTTTAAGAGAAAAAATTATAGATGGCGCTATTTATACACTACGCAGCATATTTAGCAGCAATTAAAGTCAAATTATAATACAAAACTACTAAAAAGAAGAGCATGTAAGATGAATGAATTATGTTAGAAATAATAAATTAGAAAGAGTAAAGACGATAAAAGCAACATAAAATTACTAAAACGACATCTTTTGTCAGTGTCTCGATCTAATTTTTGTAGCTACTAGGTCCAATAGATGGCGATAGCGAATATATTTAGCTTTGATTTTATAGAAATTCATTATTCACAATTAAATAAAACTACGTGATGTAGTATTATTTCTACTTTCTTTAAGTTCTTTAACACGATCTAGGTTTCTTTGTATTACAACATCATCAGGTCATATCTTTGCTAATAGCCACTTAATAGATGGCAATAGCTTCAGCATTAATTTGTTATCTTGTCAATAGATGACTCTACTAGATTACTCCACCTAATGTGCTTGAATATTTTTGTTTTTTTAATTATATTTGTAAATATCATATCTTTTTTCACAGATGTAAATGGTTTAGTTCATAAAAGGCAAATGCCAGTTTCAAAATTACCCATTAGTGTAATATTCTTAAAGGGTTCATCCCTTATTAGGAATATTAGGAATGTGAAGCTATGTAAATTTTCAGAACGTAAATCTAAGCTATGGACAGATAGTTTCACGAATTTCTCACCGAGGTAAATAGGTCCATGTGAGTTGTTTAAAACATTATGGAATAATGAAAACATATGAAAATTGCGCCGATTACGAATCATATCATCATCATCATCATATATATTAATACGCTAAGGTTAAGATGTTACACTCCCTTTTTAGAAAAAACCTCACAACTAATCCACATAAATTATATATAATTTTATAGATAATTGCTTGCTCTACCGGCATCCACAACTAAAAAATTTATTATTGCGATTGTTTTTGCAAATTAATTAATTATTAAAATTATATACACAAAACAGCGATGCTGCCATCTAACGGCTCGACGTCAATATGATTGACGGTCGGTAAAATTTTTGTTTAATTTCAAATCCACTCACGTATAAATAAAGTGGCGCTTTAGCTCAATGCTTTTGATACTTGCGCCTCTATATGTCAATTTTAGTAAAATATTTGCTTGATCTGCCATCTGAGCTTCATAATGGAATAAATAATGCGAAGACTTCGCACGGGTCACGCTAGTTGCTATTAATATGAATGCCGAGATGTAAACTTAGAAATGTGATCATATTTTTTAAGGTCAATTACGTAACGCTGTACGGTTGTTTTGTTGTTTTTCTAACTTATTAATTGATTAGTACAGCAAAATTAGAAAAAAAAATTATGATGTTAATAATCATAGTTACTAAATACATAGATAGGGTATAGTTGGAACTTCAGGAAATAATTCTTCTATTAGATTATTTGAAACTATGTCTATCCATCTTGTACTTGATCTAGGAGAGAACTTTTGTCTGAGAATATATGGATGTATTACAAAGATATTGAGAACCAAACGTTCCTTAATTTTCCACTGGGATATCTTCAAGTACCAGATCAGAACGAAACTGGCATTCAAATTTTGATATTTATGTAGTTGAAATTGATAGCCTGAGTTTTTTTTAATTTATTAGTACTTTTAATAGACGCATCATGTCACTGACTTACTCTGTATGAAGGTATTCCCAGATGGATTAATATAAATGAAATCGATTGAGAGAGATGCAGTGAACAAGAGACAGAACGCGAGAAAAGATCTTCCGGAGTTACGTAGAATCCCAGGGTGGTTTGTCTCACTTTACACATTCTGATACATGATAGGATACTTGGGCCGCACGAGCGAGCCCCTATTCCTTTATCAGCTTCGTTGCCGATTTTGGTCTCATCAGTTGAAAGTCCAGCGAGATGCATTAAACAAAACATGATTGATATCTTCAATATGACATAGACCTAAAAAAACGAAGACTATGTTTATAAGAAGCATAAATCGCGGTTTCTGACTGAAAGAAATGGATAGAAATAGTAGAAAGAGCTCATGAACCAACAGTAACTACAGCAGCATACTGGTCTCGAGACCGCTTTCAATCAGATGCCAGTTAAGAATCATTCATTAATATATTTTTCACTAGAAGTAGCTACAGAGATATCGCATACTTATTTATTTATATACTTTAATATATCTGATTGATACATATAGCGGACTTATTGCTACGAAAGCAATCTCTTACAGCCAGCTAGAACACCAGTCCAATCCCGCTCGATGAGAGGCCGGGAATCGAACCCGGGTCACCACGGTGCGCCGCGCTTTCAAAGACCTAATGCCTTGTGATTAACCAACACACTACGGTGACGACGTACTTGGTTTCGAAGTGAGAACATCTTTAGGCGCATTGAGCAATTTTTGGTACGGGAGAATCTTATGGGCTCCCGTCCCCGACATGCTAATGTTAACAGTTAATCTGTGGCTATGAGGATAAAGTTTTGTATACAGCAAGCTTTTAGGAACTTGAATGGTTAAAAATTTAAATTTAAACATGTCTTCTGTCGCCACGAGACTACAGAAAGAATATGGTACAAAAATAGATACAGGACAAAGATACACATGAAGACACTGGATGCATAGAGATCCCTAAATAACTTTAAGTTATTATTCCTGATCCAATTTCCAGGAAAATTGAGAAGCCCGAATAAGATGTTTATAAAGGAGAAAGAAACTGCAATTGAAGGCAAATTTATTTAATTCATAAAGAATTAGGGTTGTCAAATATTTGGTTTTGACCCAGCCTGGTATTTAAAATCGTTTTGCGGTCAGGTATGTAAAAGATTTAAACCAATGAAAAAATACCAACTGGAAGAAATCCTTCTGGTATTATGATACGTAAAAAATAATAACACAGATAATCGAAAGTTAAGCCTTAAATTATTGATTTCGAAGATGTGCGGCATGACTTTAAATCGGTACTTCGGTGTAAACACGGTTTTTAATTTTTCTTAATTGTGAGAAAATAGGAAATTTAAATAAAACATCTTATCATTTAATATCTTGAAAAACTGCAGGGAGACAATCAAACATGGAGCAGGCACAAAAAAGTAGTATTTATAGATTAGTATTTAAAGTGAATATTTAAAGGTTAACAAGACTCTTATCCAATACAGATATTGAAATACTAAATTTTCCTCTTTTTGCGGAGAAATACTTTATCTAACATTATTTAGATGTGACATCACTAAAGCAGCAATAATGTTTACATTACAGTGGTGTCTATATGTTTGTTGTCATGTAATTTAAGAATATTTGAAGAAGAGATTATTTTAATTTTTTTATCTTTGAGGAGGTGGCACAAAATGTCTTTTTTTTGTTTTCTACGACCAATAATGGCTTTACTTTATAGAAACTGTAATATATTACCTGTATTTATTAATAAATTTGTGCAATTCACGTATATCTGTACAATTATTAAATCAGTTATTGATAGAAATATATCGGATACAAGTTGTGGACCTATTTGAGAAAATCACAA